>MU007132.1:0-72204 GCA_010583015.1 Tothia fuscella
GTACAGTTGTAACCCTGGGTGGCATACCGCGTCTATCCATTGATAGAATCCATCCTATAAGCGATTCTTCCTCAGTAAGGGTAAGGAGGCGATTCTTCGCGATAGAACCAAGCCTAGGCTCAATACCTCGGAGGCGGTCGCGTAGGGTCGTTCGGGGGACATCATAGGTGTCTGCAGCGGCTTTAACTGATTTAAATTGGCCTTGCTTGTAGGCCTGGATAGCTAGAGCAAGCCTCCCTTCTTGAAATAAGGCTGCTTGTTGTGGTGGTGGTGCCATCTGAAGTTGTATGAGATGGGACGCGTGCGCGATATTAAAGTGGCGGGAGGCTTGTAGTGGCGGGAGGCTTGTGAAGTACGTTACCTAGATCAACTATTATGTCAGCAATCCGAACTTGAGGTTGCTCGCGAGTAATCCTTCCAAGGAAACATGTCTGCTACAAGTGCTATTAAAACTCTACAATCTGTTAATGATACAGGGAAGCACCTTTGGTAATAAATATAGTAGGAGAACTAACTTTGGCTGCAACTGCTATATCTGGCGATCACATGGAAATGACGCAGGGGTGATTGGTATCGATGCCGCACCGTTTCTTTATGCACGATTCTTTAACCACAACGTCAGTCCGCATAACCAGATGGAACGGGAAATACACAACCGATTCTGCATCCTTCGAACATCGCCATTCGTTCACCTAAACTGTGAAACAGCTCGCAATTCACCCCTTCTCCTTCTTGAATCTACAACATAATGATTCCCTTTCTCGGACGCCTCCATGCGTGGGAATATCTCGCCTTACTAGCTTCGTTTGTATTGATAGGACTGGAGGGCATTATCCGCATAATCACTCTTGCTCTACCTAATCCTATCATCCACCTTTTCTACCGTAGTTCGCGCCGCTTGTTTAATTACCTGTCTTCGCCGAATAGTCGCAAAACGCGGAACACAAAGAAGAAGATTGTTACTTCTATAGCACAGGCTTCTGACTTTGTAGAACTTTGCGAGTTGTTTGGATATGAAGCAGAAGAACATATAGTACAAACTAAAGATGGATATCTGCTGGGACTGCATCGATTGGCAGGGAAGAAGGGCGAGGATCACATTTCGAGAGTAAATTCTGCAGCGGGAAGTGTTCAGAAGAAGGTCGTATATCTTCATCATGGTTTGATGATGAACAGCGAGGTGTGGGTGTGCTTGACTGATCAAGAGAGGTGTTTGCCTTTCCTGCTTGTAGACCAGGGCTATGATTGTTGGCTTGGGAACAATAGAGGCAACAAATACAGCAAAAAATCCGTCAATTGCTCACCCACAGATGCGAAATTTTGGTCGTTCTCTATCGACCAATTTGCATTTCACGACATACCCGACTCGATCGACTACATCCTCACGACGACACATCAACCCTCATTGTCATATATAGGATTCTCGCAGGGCACTGCCCAAGCATTCGCCACTCTATCTATACACCCAACTCTGAACGATAAAGTAAATGTCTTTATTGCTCTAGCGCCAGCCATGTCCCCTCCAGGCTTGTCCAAAGGGATTGTAAATTCTTTTGTCAAGTCATCTCCGGAAGTTTTGTTTCTTGCATTTGGACGTCGCGCTTTGCTCAGCTCAGCTACAATGTGGCAAGCCATTCTCTACCCACCTATTTTTGTTCGATTTATTGATTTGAGTCTTGGATTTCTCTTTGGCTGGAAGACCAAGAATATCAGTGCCCACCAGAAACTCGCGGCATATCCTCATCTCTACTCTTTCACCTCGACCAAGTCGGTTGTTCACTGGTTCCAGATTATCCGCAATGGCAAATTTCAGATGTATGATGACGAAGTCCAAGGACCCTGGAGCGTCACCGATGGCGCTAGATTCAGGAAGATTCCCAAGTTCCCCACCAAGAATATTAAGACCCCCATAGCGTTGTTCTATGGCGGCAGCGACAGCCTTGTAGACATCAAGATCATGCTCAAAGAACTGCCCAAGCATACCATCTCCATGGAGATTCCTCATTACGAGCATTTGGATTTCCTGTGGGCAAATGACGTTGAACGAGAAGTTTTCCCTCATGTCTTCCACACCCTAGATAGATATGCAGGACCCAAGAAAGTGGTGGGGAAACCTAACTTCTTGGATTTCCAGGCGAAGACGTTTGCAGATGTGGCTGGTGCCTCACCTCCAGGAGACGATGCGTCAAACTGCGTCCCCCACAAACACTCGGAGAATATCAACCCCAAAGAAAATATGATGTCGATAATAGATCCCGCATCGCCAGTGACATCACAGAAGACGAATCAAACAAGCACGTCCAGGCCCGAAGGATGGTGGTCCAGCGACGATGTCGCGGGGACAGAGCCAAGTACACCACTGACGAAGTCGCCGCCGGTGCTGGATAACTCGCACCTGCATATTGAGGAGACGGATCGGAATGTTAGGCGGTCAGCATCTAGAAACTCTTTTGAGAGTTTTGGGGAAAGAGGGATCACTATTGGTAAAGCTGGCGTTGTGGGCGGGGTTATCAGAGACGATGCTGTCGGTGCTGGTGTTGGCAGCGGAGGAGAAGGGAGAAGAATCAAGAAGAGAAGGAAGCCTTGAATTATCTCTCATGGGTTTCGCTACTACACGTCTGATGAGCAATAAAATTACCGACGCTCTCCATGGGTATCCAAATAGCGTACTTCAAGCGACCGCTCTCCCCGAAGGTCACAAAACCCTCATACCTGGGTCCGCCAATTCCAATCTTTTTGTCGGCAAGCCGGGTTCCAATTTCACTAGCGACTTCTCAAGCATACTGTGAATTGTTGATGTAGCATCGTTACCCTCTACCCGCCTTCTTGACAGAATACTGGAGAGGTGCCTCACAGAATTAGGCCAGTACTTTGATCGTCTCGGTCTTTTTGTTTCAACCACGATACTAGAGCATTCCGACATGTCACTGTTCTACGTGGCCAATCACCAGAAAAAGTTAGGTAGGACCATAGAGAAAGCCAGAATTCCTGCCAAATATCAATATTAGGAGTGCTACCTTGGCATGCAACAACTCAATGATTGTTACAAATCAATCGTTGCATCATATTTGCAGCCAAATCTGCAGCCTTGCCCTTCGTCAAGGCTATCGAACGCTTGAGACCTAAGAGCGTTGAGAGAATGGTCTGTGTTTGTTGTGGAGGACACATTTTCGCGTTATCTTGCATTCACGCTGTGTATCTGATATTGGTAGCATCTGATAGAGATAGAACATCTACCAAATTGTCAGTGTTACAGTTAGTGTGTTCTTTTTGGAGTTTTGGTCTTCATAGTACGTTTGTTCAGGCATGAAAATGTTTGATGAAATGAGGACTGGGATGGTTTACACCTTCAAAATTCCAAATCTTGTATGTAAGCCTTCAGCACATCGACGTGTGACTCTCAAACTTCTCAAAGTCCAAAACTGGTATATTCAGCAACTTTAGCAGCTGAACCGAAAGTAAGGTTGTCTAAACTGCTGAATACTGACTATCGATCCGACGAGAACAAGATCACTTGCTCTTATACCCCATCATCTCTTCCCTTTTACCATATCCTGCGTCCTCTTGCGTGCTCTCCATTCGAAATAACACTTCCCTCTCTTCCTGCACCAAAGCGCAACACGGAAAGAACGTAGCCTTCCAGCAATCATCAAGATTGTCGCCGGGAATATGGTATCGATAGCGTATTTCGCGTCGACTTACCGTAGTCATAAAGCAGAAGAGCGGGAGTGCTCAACAGTCGTCAGGGAGAGAGCAAAACATGAAGCGCAGTATTCATTAGTACTGGGTAGATGTGTTGCAGCGGGATCATGCAGTCGTGTGTTGGTCCTACCATGTTTGGGACTCGTCCCCTCATCGTCAAATTTTCGTTCGTCCTCAGGGGAGAAAGGTGAGGGTGACAAGGGAGGTTCTTTCTCTAGTCTTTTCTTTTCATCACTGCTGAGGGGAGAGATATGACCCTCTAGGACCACTTCTGGCGCGTCTGCCACGGTTGAAGGTATTGAAAGACATACTGTACCTTCGCTTGAAGATATGATATTTCTATGCCCAAGGTTTCAGTCGGAAATTCGGCGATCGCTGCATGCCAGGCAGTCGGAGTCGGGCGTATAATAAACTCTGATGGGGAAAAGGCGAATATCACCAAAACACTATTGAAAGGGGCAGCTTTAACCGGCCGTAACAGTGACAGAATTTATACACAAACGGCGGGCGGCAAGTCCCGTCGATCTGATAATCCGGAGGCCCTGTAGGACCTGGAACTTCCCCACACTTTGTGCAACCCATAGCGGTTTGTATTCGGACACAACACGAATACAACACGGTCTATCGTCGTGGCCCAAGACAAATGACTTTTATACTTCTAGGCGTTTGTACTGCAGACAATCTGGCATATGGCGATGTCTAAGTGAAAACAAGTCGAATGAGGTGGTGAGGTTCACCAGATTCGTACCCCTCCGCGACTTCCCTGCGCTGCAGCCAAACCATCCCTGAACGTGCTTTCTTATTTGACAAGCTACCACGATGATATAAATCGTATAGATGAAGATGGATCTCGATCGCTCCATGTTCTCGCACCCCAAAAGATTATCAACTAGAAAAAACGAGATATTCCAAAACTTGTATCCGTCAAATCGCAACAATGTCTGATGACTCACCCACCTCGCCAACCTCACCAGCAGGAAGCCATGCCAAACGACCAAAAGATCTCAAGAAACGTCTCAAAGCCTCCTACGACGCCATTGCGCCCAAATACAACGAATGGACCACGACAAGCGACCACAACAAAACACGACTCAAATACCTCGACCAACTCATCGCCAAACTAGCTGAATCTCACAAAACTAACAGATCGAAATCGATTTTGGAATTAGGCTGTGGAGCTGGGCTTCCCGTGACGGCTACACTCCTCTCTCACCCAAACGTCCATATCACGGCGAATGACCTCTCCACCACGCAAATCACTTTGGCGAAGCAAAATCTGCCAAATGGAAATACTGCCTCTGGTTCGCATGTCACGTTCATTGAAAGTGACATGATGAGTCTCTATCTTCCTGTTCAAGCCTTCGACGCGGTAGTAGCTGTGTACAGTATAATTCACCTACCGAAAGAAGAACAGGTCACTCTTATCAAAAGAATCGCCAAGTGGCTTAAACCCGGAGGGTGGTTTTTCGCCAATTTTGGAGCAGAGATCATTGAGGGGAATGAAGATGAAAGGTGGCTAGGTGAGGAGAAGGGGTGGATGTTTTGGAGTGGGTGGGGTGAGGAAAGGACGCTTGAGGTATTGCGAGAAGCGGAATTTGAGGTTGAAGTGAAAGAGGTTGTTGTCGATATCGATGATGGGGCGAGGTTTTTGTGGGTCCTCGCTAGGAAGCCGGTGAGTAAGGAGGAGGAAGATGAGGATAGGATTTGATGGGGTTGGAAACGATTTGATATGCAATTACTAGATGTTTTGGGATTGATGTGTGGAGACCTTATTGGTATCAGTGATAGTAATGATGTTCGGGTTGATTGGCCCTTTTCTTCACAAGGCTGACGAGGCTGAGACAAGAGTGCAGAGCAAAGAAGCATGCGAAAAGTTATCATCAATTGATTATCAAACAGTTTTCGGTCGACAATACTCTGGGTATGATTCGAAGTAGCCCAGGAGCCACTTTCCAATCACGACGCCCCCTACAAAATTCATGATTATTGCGAGCGGTTGAGCAATGAATTTCGGACCTGGTAATGCTAGGAGAACATCTGCACTCCTCAAAAATAATAGTAATTGTGGGAGACTTGGTTGCATACCAGCTTTGCGCGTGTCATCTCGATATGTCTGTAAATTTCCTACAATGGTCAATAAGTTTTCTCCATCATGGACCCGACTGTCCAAATATTAAAGATGAACAAACTTACTAAAGAACCTCTCATCCCTCTCCCTCGTTCCCGGCTCAAGCGCAAATTCAACCTCCAGACCCTCCTCCATGCTAGCATTACAGAAAGTATGAAACGCTCCCGCAGGAATCGTCACCGTCTCCCCCTCAATGGCATCAATACACTCACCCTCCAACATAAATCTACCAGTTCCGGAAATCACGTGGAACGTCTCATTTTGGTAGTAGTGCCAATGTGGCGGAGGGGAGAGTGCGCATTCTGCTTGACCTGGGACTGTCTGCTCTTTTGATGGTGCAGGTGGCCAGCGGTTGATGACTAGGTATCTGTCGGTCGGGGATTTGAATTCGATGGACGAGGTGTCATTGTCGAAGTGGATGGTGTTAAGGTGTGCGACTTTGGTACGAGGCGTTTGGGCTGATAGGAAAGAGAGCATTTGGATTGGCTATTATAATTTCTTCGTTGAGTGAGATGGTTGTGTTTTGATTTATTGCTTGCTGACAACGAGAGCGGAAGATATAACATAATACAACCTAAGTACTCTATAGTAAGAGTATTCTTATGCCTGAGGCAGCAATCCCAATCAGGAATTTGTCTCCGCCAGGCTTTTCTCTTTCTTACCACACTTTAACTTCAATGTATGTGAGCTTCAACACACCAGATCAGAAGGAGTAGGATTCATCTCTAACGTGAATAATTCACGAGTCGAAAAGGATCGAGGATTATGGGCTCTTATTTTATTGTTCAATAGTCGAAGGTTCTGACTAGCCCTTTTCGGCCATGATTAGAGTACGAAGTTTTAGAGCCAGCGATGTTCCTCGAAAAGAGGCCAATTCTGTCCCGCTTCGGAGCCCCTTTCTTTGATGAGAATATCTGGTCATGGCGGTTGAGAACGGACGGCTGGGACAGCTACTTCAGAAAAGAGCTGCCACGGGTGTTTGGTTTAGGAATGATGTCGTCGAGGCTATGAAAAAAGAAGGGGGGTGGGAGATTTACGTTTCTCGGACCCGTGATTGGACGCCTGCTACTAGATGCGTGAATGTGGAAAACATGAAAAGAACGAGGAGTTGGATTGCCGCCAAATGAGGGGAATAGAGGAAGACTGTTCGTTTTGCATAATCCTCTTATTCTTTGTAATCTGGACAGAGCCAGAAATTTTAGGTGCAGGAGTCTCTCTCGAAATGCTAGAGCTAAGTAAGAATACCCACAACATCCGGAGTACTTCCTAACACGACGGTGGTCAATAGAAGTCGCAAGTGTACTCATCTGGCTTTAGTATAGCTCGTCTAGTATTCTGGTAAAGATCTATTCGATTTTCAACCTCATTGTAAGGACCGCACTCAATTACAGCCTAGTCCCCACCACCAAACCCATCAGTCACCCTCTCTAGTCAACACCCCCAAAAGCATCAATCTTTCATTCTCCTCCCTCAACTCCCCCAACACCTCCCTCTGCCTCCCAAGCGTCACTCTCTGACTCTCAATCAGCGCCCTCATCTCATGCCTCTGCGCGCGAAACAAATCCACCGCCTTCAAAATCATCTCAGCACCCTCCGGCTTACCACTTCCCTCATACAACCTTTGCAAATTCTGGTACGCGACTTCTTCATCCGTGGACCATACCCCAGACAGTACACTGCGAAGAGTATGTGATGTTTGCCATTGAGATTCTACGTAAGCTGTGTCGCTGCGGAGGAGGGTGCAAACTTGGGAGAGGGGTATTGCGTCTTTGTGTCTGAGAGTTAGGCGCACGTCTGAGAGGGATGGTTCTGATGTGGGATCGATGATGTAGCTTAGGATTCGTTGGCGTAGTTCGATTGGGGGGTCGAGGAAGCTGGTAGTACTGCTTCCGCTGTCAATGTCTAGCAGAGCCGGATTCAATATCTCTTCTTGCCCACTGCCTTGCTCTTCCAATCCACATAGGCGCTTCACATAGGCGAAAGCATACGATAACAATTGCATGATTACGTCTGGAATATAATTCATCCCTTTCCGTCTATTTTTTTGGTTCCCCCAGGTAAATGTAAGAGGAACAATCTCTTTTGTTGAAAGGTCGTCGTCAAACTCCCCCAGCCAAACCAAAACACCGCTTTACCACTTTGAGACATGCAGACAGCCTAGCAGCCACCAGCCTTGTGCAGGAACGACTCATGTGGTATGTCATTATGCGAATTGCTCCACTCATACCTAGCATGTGTACATAGAGATCGTTTCGCTTGTTACTCAATGGAAGCCCGCCGAACCAAAACACTGCTTTACCATTTTGAGACATGCGGATAGCCTACCGGCGTTCAGCCTTGCGCAGCAGTGACTCCGTTATGCTATGCCATTAAGCTAATCATTTTGACTCCCATCAAGCCTGTCTGGATAGGCACAGTCCCAACCGCTGTCAAACCCAAAAACGCTCCGAATCAGAAACACTGCTTTACCACTTTGAGACATATCCAAAGCCTCGCTCCCAGCCTTGTTTGCGCAACAGCGGCCAATAATACCTCTTGCAATCCAGAACGCGAACTTCACAGCCGAATTTGCCTCAACAAACAAACAAACAAACAAGCAAGCAAAACCAAAGAGAAGTAAAATGTCGATCCATATCCATCCCGTAAGTACGTACTGCAATCCATGTGGTATATGTACACTAAACACAGGATAGAAAAACCAAAGAAGCTCACTGACAAACTACACGTGCTACATAACTGCCCATAATGCTAGCAAGAGAGTGCTAATAAGCTGTGTGAGTGATGACGCAAAAAAAAACTTTCGAAGCGAACAAATAGTGTCCCCAACCTTCTTAGAATAGTAAAAAAGCGAGGATAAGCAGAAACGTGATGTTTCCCTCCTGATTGTATATGCCTTCAACAAAAAACCCAATACTCTATATAGACTGAACCCTATTCCGTTCCGTCCTGTCTTTATCCGATACCATACCATACCAACTTTCCCGTAGAACACAACACAAGGCTTAACCATGCCACAAACGCCGTGAACGCCGTTCTCAAAACCAAAACCCATTACCAGAAAGGTATTCGTAGCCACAAGGAAATCAAGTACGAACAGTGAACAAAGGAATCAGAGAGCCTTACGCAGGCGGCGCAGTCTTGCCACCACAATCCGGAATCTTGAGACCCTTCTTCAAATTGCGGTTGATATCCATGAGACCCCATTTATCCTCCCAATTCTCATCGGCCGTATTATACTGAATCTTCCACGGTTCGTCGAAAGCTTCGAACCTATATCCAAAATCATTAGCTCTCATCATATCATCTAACCCCAGAATGAGGGGAGAAAAAGTGTAAGGCACTCACCAAAAATAATCCGTCCCGTTAGCCAGCGCCTGACAAACCCAATCACTCATCAACGTATTCATATGCTCCACCCCCGCCACCGCTCCCTGCGTCTTCGTCGTACAATTCACAGCGCCGCAATCATTCCCACCAGCAGACGGCCACCCAAACTCTGAAATAATATGCTTCTTGTTCGACATCCCAGCCGTAACAGCCACATCATGCGACTGCCAAAACGACCACGTCCACGCAGCCGCAGTATCAATTTCCACACCACCGAAAAAGGGATGCACATTCGACATCACGACGTCCACTTCCGTGGCCAGAGAAGCAGTCCAATTGTCGCCGAGGTCGGATGTCGCGACTGGGATCTTCATGCCCTTTTTGGTCAGGTTGGTTTTTGTTTGGGAGAGGTAGGTCCCTAGTTGGGTTGATGTGAGATCTTGTCGGAAGAGGACTTCGTTGCCGATAACGACGCCTTTGATGTGTTTCGTCCCGTGCGAGTCGAGAATTTTCCACATTTGATTGACCTGTCTCACGTTGGTGGTATCATTCTTTCCTAGCCAGACTCCCAGCCAAACTTTCATGTCTGTCAATTGCAAGCGGTCAATGGCGTGCAGGACCATCTCCGTTTGGTTGCAGTCGGTACCGTACATGCGGATCACATTAGTGAGTTGACTCATCATAGCCATGTCTCGGGTGATGTTGTTTTGACTTGGTGGATATGTGAGGCATTCCGGGTATTGAGCAGCAAAGGGCGTATAAGCAAACCCGGAAAACACCTTGTGCATACCTGGTGTAGCCATCAATTTCTTGATCTCGTCCGAGTCTTTGCTCAGATCGCCTTTTGCATCGTCCGAGGCAGCGCTTGGTCCGCGGTGGTTATCGTTGCTCTTCCTGCTGCTGAGTATACCTCCAACTACCCCCCCAACGATCCCAAGGATAATGATTATACCAAGGAGGATAAACAATATCTTCTTCCATTTGTGACCGGATTTCTTATTTCCTTGTAACCATTCGCTTTGCTTCTCTGTTGCAGGATCCATAAGATTGGCATTAGTGCCGGGGGCTGACTCGTATCCCGGTGAGCGACTGTAGTGGCTTGCTCCAGCGGCGCCTGCTCCGAGTGCGGCAGCTCCGGCTACTGGTAGACCGCTGGCGCTGTTGTTTTTACTTTTGTTGAACGGAAGACTTATTTTGGAATTGCGCTTCGAGTTGGGATATCCAATGCCGTCATCGCCATCGTCAATGATGGCCATTGGGTCGATGTATTCCATATGGTTGACATGATCTCGAGACCTGCCGTTCGGGCCTGCAGGGCTATCCATATAAGGTGCCGGCAGTCTCGCTGGTGAGGGCGTGCTATCTGAATAGCCGTTGTAGTTTGTCTCCGGGTAGTGTGGGGTTGCTACAGCGGGTGGTATAGCGGAAGCTGCAAGTGGTTCCATGGAGCCATAGGAGCCCTGTGATTGTGTGGCAGATCTGTAAGGGTTTGTATCATCGTAACCATGATCTACGGCATCGGAATGTGAACCATTGTGGGCGTACAATTGGTTGTTATCAATAGGAGAGATGGAGTGTGGTCCTGCTTGTCTGGAATCTAGAGCAGCAGCACCCATTCCCATACCAGCAGCGGTACCACCTGCTGCAGCCATCAGTGCGTAATTGTGCCCATTGTGCCCATTGTGCCCATTGTGCCCATTGTGAGTATTGTAATTGTCGTGTTGGGAATATGCTTGTGAATTAGAAGAGTATGGATCTTGATAAGGACTTCGGGCTGCCTGAGGGGCAAAGTGCATGGGTGGTGACGGCGACATATCTCTATCAAGGGGAGCTTGTGAATAAGGAGCAGCAGCAGTTGGTATGGCTCTCCGAGAGACAGGACTCCGATTGTGTGGGTTGTCGTCGGCTTGTCTGTCGTTGTAGTTTGATTGTTGTGGTGCGGAGCCGAAGCCTCGCTCTTCCTGCATTTGTTGGAAATTGCTTGATGGGTGCATTCGATGAGGTGGAGGTGCTGGCGGAGGTGTGGATTGATATGCGTGAGGCTAATTTTTTGTTAGACAGTTGTCTCGATTGTTTTGCTTCGCAATGTCGCAGTTGCAAAAGTACTTACGTCGTGGCCGCCAAAGGGCGGTTGGTTGGACGTCATGTTGTGTCTGCGTCAATGTCTTCCCTCTTGTGCGTCAGGTCTGACGAATGCGCCGCTCGGGAGAGTAGTTGCTGCCTCCAAACTAACCTCTCAGACAGCGTGTGAGGTTGGTGATTGACGTGATCAGAGCAGTGGTAGTGGTGTTGGAGAGCCGGGAGGTGTGGTCTCTTTGCTCAGCCCTGTAGTTGGAAATTGGCACGCCTAGCGTTTATTGCTTAGAGCGCCGCCGATCGATAAGAGAGAGACGCTGCATACAATGACGATAATGAAGGCGACGTTAAAACGGCAATTCCTATCTGCTCTGCCAGAGTACAGTATAGCGAGTGTTAACCGCTTGTATTATCGCATCTAACGGTGGTGGTGGTGATTGATGATGTCGCCGAACGGCGGTTCCTGTCCAACTTCTGAGTGCTGGGGCAACCTCCAAACACATCCCTGTTCGCAGCCCCCAACCTCAGCTCTGACCTTAATATATCTCACCCATATCTGTAACCAAGGGCCCAAGAATCGAGTTTATGCTGAAATGTGCTCTTCAAGATATGGAATTTGATCTCCGTATATTAGCTTGTCTAGCAATAACATCCTTGATTATTCTTGGCCGTCTTTTACATTACGGAACGTCATAAATGGAGGTCGCTCCTCACCAGCAGTGGGCTCCTCCACGATGGGCACTCGCTGGGATCCAAACCTCCAAGCATCTTTTCCAGCTACATCAAAAGTTGATCAGTATACTGACAGCTCCCTAATATCTATCATCTACACGGGTAAGCACACCAAACTGGCTTTATTTTATTATCCTGAACTGCATCCGACTGTCAAAAAACTTGAGGGAGTAGAAACAAGCACGTTTCCAACCGCGTCAACACCATTCGATATTGTTCAGCCCCACGTAAACATTACGAGAACCAGCATCACCACTCGCCAGTGTCGCAATAAATTCGAGGAATATACACGAGTTATTTGTGTCAGACCATTTGACTATACAATACCATTTTGAGCATCAACCTGGCAAAACACCCTCACATCTCCGCTGTCAAGCCTTGCCGAGTGCGGAAATAAGACGGAAAGCTTGATGGCGGGCCCATTATGATTATAACTGACCACATACTTACAAACACTGTCTTTTCACAACGCGCTTTACTACTAAGGATGATAGTGCTCTGCGGGATTATTGGAGGTTGGAATGCTTGAACTCACGACAATATGTCACTTCAAAGCGCCCTTCATCCTGTTCGACATTGCCCCTTTGGAGATTGGAGGTTTTCTCACATCGTCATTCAGTCCACGCTCCAATGTAGCGATTGATTTGTGTTATGATCTCGTGTGGGGAGTTGACTTCGGTGGTAAGTGCGAAAACCTGAGAAGTTCGCGTGGGGCAAGGGCAAAGATCACAGAGGCTCAAGATGAAGCTAGGAGGTTCACTTCACAGTTAAGACACGTTTGTGGAGTTTTGAGCTTGATATGCAGGAATCGTATTATTCCATAGGGGTACCCAGATGGGGATGAAGACTCAAGATAGTACGCCGAAGAGAAAAGCATATCCTTCTAAATACAACATGCTCATCCAAGTGTACTCATAACAAGAAGAATGCGAACTAATCATATTCCTTTAAAAGTAGGATTCATTCTCAGTGAACCGAAGTAGAAGGACGCTGGAAGTACGCCTTCATAATCTGCATACGATCATTATCGAAACCTATCCTAGCCGATGGAAAAGAATCATGTTGCGAACCAGAGCGGCGCTCCACTTTCTTGCTTGAATTCGGCAGAAACGTGAGTTTGGCATTTGGATCATACACCGTTGTTGGTAAGGGAGCAACTGGTTCTGCTTTTCTTGACCGTCCCCTTGCTAGTGGGGACAAAGAACGAGTACGTCGAGGATGATGGTCGGTGTGGCCATTTTGTCGACCGCGACTAATATGCAACAGGTCCTCCGAATCTACGCAAACTGGCGGAGACGTTTTCTCAGCGACAGTGGTGGCAATGGGCAGAGGCAAATAAAAGCGCATCGCAACAGGTGTGGTTGGTGAAAGTAAGGCAGACTGAGCAGCGCTCGGTTCGGCAAAACGTACAGTCTTCGTCGATGGTGATTGAGTTGGGGTGACTGATCCAATTGAGCTAGTACTCCGTTGGATTGTGCTTGGACGTGCAGTTTTCTTTGGATTTGGGTCTGTGGCCTTGGAGGCACGTGAGATATACGGTGGAAACTTTGTCCTCGTCGGTAATGCTGGTGGAGTCGTTGCAAAACCTGATACTGGCGAGTACTCCCATGGGAAGGTTTTGTAATCCTCCTCCGCGAGTACGGGAGTATCATCGGCGCTGGTGATGTCGCCGAATCCACCAAGGATCAGAGAAGTATTGATGGGAGCACACCTTGAGCTCGTAGGGAACTCGACCGGGAAGCGCTCTTGCAATGGGGCTGGAGGTGGATCGAATGGAGAACTAGTCACAGAGACGAGCATCTCTGGGAATTTGTTTGCAAAACCTTCGACTGTGGGAGCGGGAGGAGGAGACGGAAGTGATTGACCATTTAGTTGCCGTTTTAAAAATGCCTTGCTGTTGGAATGAGGAGGAGAAGGTATGGCATCAGTCAGAGTAGTCGAGGACGAAGCACTAGACCGAGCGGTAAAGGAAGAAGATCCACTAGACCGCACATTCACTGTAGAAGAGCTGGAACGACTTCTTGCGGATGATGCGCTCGCTCGACCTCGGGGCGATATCTCCTCATTCAGCGCGAATCTATCAGACGATTGGCGGTAAATCGGCGACTGTCCTTCTTGAGTTTGGAGATAACGTTCCAAGAGCGACGTGCGTCCGGGTAATGAGGCCAATTCATCGGTGTTGAATCTGGGGAATGCTTTCGGCGACAAGGGTGAGAATGTGACTCGATCAAATGTAGGCAGAGAATTTCTATTTATTTTGACGTTCATTGCACGTCTGTTGTTGGTCTTCTTTTGCGCCGAAGCTGGTTGTTCTGCTGGATTGTTGAGCGACACTTCTGAAAGGCCAATTGAGCTGTCCATCTTATGCGGACGAAAACGAGGAAACAATGAATCGCTTGAACGCAGGACAAGAAGGAGAGTCAAATTGAGAATGCAGATGCGTATGACTTGAGCAGAAAGACGAGACCGAAAGATGGAGAGGGAATCCAACCGTGTAAAACAAGACAACACCACGAGCACGAGCCGACTCGACTTATAATCTAGGGCGAATGCAACACCAGAGCTAACGGCTTGAGCCTCGAGTGATAACGTAGTGGCGGCGCATGGCAGCCAAGTATAGACCCATGCACGACTCAATTGCACAAGTTGCACGGAGACACTATACCTTATCCAGGTCGTATTATACGCGAATAGGCGCATTATATTGCAAGAGCCGCGAACGTGAATAAATGCGACTGTGTAACGTTCACAGCAGGCAAAAGTGTTGACATAGTGACAGAGCGTAAAGGGGAAGTGAAGGCTGAAGCTTTGAGGCCTTGAAGTACTCACTTGTACAGATTCAAAGAGGAATCAGACATCTCGATTCTTCGTGGCGAGGTTATTTGATGAGCAACACCAAAAAGCGAAAGCTTGCCATCCTCCAAACTGCTCAACCGCGCGGAACTTCGACGAGATCTCATCCTTATAATCTCGCCCTAAATGTGTCTGTGCGTTGCTGTTTGAGAATCTTGAGATCGTGCCCCTGAAGGAGTGCATGGGCGCTTACAGCTAGCATCACCCAATTAGAGTCCTCAATTGCTCCAAGGAGCACATATGCGTAAACCAATCAAGGCTCTGCTGATATGGTGCCGTTTAAACCAATCGTACGAACTTCATGGGGAAGACCCAAGAGATGGGTCGCGCCGTTATGTCAAAACTCAAACTCGTCATGGTCGGTGAATTGTTCAGCCTTGCATGCATGTCCAGCGCTTAGATGCCTCCGTACACTTCTCAACGGCCAATTACTGCTGCTCGAGAGTGATTTTAATACTCCATAGATTTCCCAACATCGTGAAAGCACGGGAATAAGATTCGTGGGTGTGCAATTCGTGGTAAATCATGATTCATGTATCCTCCATACTCAACCTCTCAATCACGACCCCGAGGTCCTCATCACCATCACTCACTCCACCATCCACCCCACCACTCACCTTCTCCCTCCTCACAAACCCTTCCCCAACAACAAACCCCGCACCCTCACACGCCCCTCCCCCCCCAAACACCACCCCCAACATCTCCCTACCCACCCACCACGCAGTCCTAGCATGCAAACTCCCCTCCACCAACCCTCCCTCCTGACCCACTAGACCCCCAAAAACCTCACTCCTCCCCCTCGCCAACATTTGAAAAACAGACAATTGATCCCTCATATACTCATCGACGCACGACCCGCCATTATCAAGCTCTCGCTTCACTTCTGCTACCGCTTTCGCGACGAGTTTCGGGATGGCATCATCGTAAGACGTGATTTTGCGGTCGTAGAGGTAATCGCGCCCGAAGTGGAGGGATGTGGTTGTTGTTGCTACAAGTAGTATATAAAGCCGTTTTGCGTGGTAGGAGTCTTCGAAGTTGATATTCAATTCCGCCTCCGCTCCAAAAGCTTCACGTGTTTGTTTCTCAACCTCCTTATGCACGTCTTTCTTTGTAGAACTCGGCGCCAATACCGTCGCAGTGATAGTAATAACATCACCCCTTTCGTTTAGAAAAAAAGCAGGAAGACAGCTCCCCTTCCTCAACGGTGTAACCCCAAAAGTAACAGCCCCAATCTCATTCCTCCCAGTACTCCACCCCCGATGATGCAACTTCGCGGTGATAGGCGGTAATCCGATAAGCTTCAACACCGGCAAAAGAACCTGCTGTATATAATCAATGCTAGGACTCATCCCCACATTCGTTCCTCCCTTGATTGTAACAAAAAATTCCTCCTCCTCATCTCCCTCCCCGTGACCGGAAAAGAGAAGATATGGTAATATGGCTTGAAAGACCAATCCCACAGCTCCAGGACTACCGATATCAATGGTTCTCTCCATAACTGCTTTCTCGTGTTGTCGTTTAAATATGAGGCCATCGTACGCGGGTTCTTGCAACCAAAATTGCAAAGTTTTACTGCCCTTTTCGGCGCCAGCAGTGGAGGCACCACACGCTTTAGCCAGCCATTTCACTCCCATTAGATGTTGCAGTTTTAATCCGCCGCCACCGGATCGGTTGCCGCGGATGGAGGAAATGTGGATGGGTGTTGATGTTAAGGCGCTTAGACCGATGGCTATGCGGAGAAGTTGGCCTCCACCTTCGAGGGTCGTGCCTGGAAGGTGGATGGGATCTGGTTTGGACATTCTTGGGGGGTGGTTGAGTTATTTGCTTATTGGTCTGCTTTTCTATTACTCCTCAGGTTTTTGGAAAGCCCGATGGGCCGTTGCCGGAATCCTTACTTATAGTCTTCAAAATAGCTATAATAAAACTATTTAAGTATATCCACGACTTCCAGCACTCTTAACTTTATTAGTAATTAGGGTAGGTCTATATAATTAATCGGATTCGGCGTACTAAAACGATTCCAACCGCTTTAACATCCTAGATCGTGTCCGAGTTTCAATAAAAGTGAGGAGTAGGAGTGCGGACATTAAAGATTTGGCTTGCTTTTGAAAATGTTTCTACTTGGTATTAAATCAAATGTGGAGGTATAGACACTAAGGAGATTCGAAGAAAAGGTAAGAAGCACGGCAAGAGCAATTCGACCGGGTATGGTATGCGAAGACGAGAAGAGGAGGAAAGAAATTATGTATGGAAATCAAACGTGGCTGTGACTCAGAACCAAAATCATGGTGGCGCAGCCATTTCTAGGATTTAAGTGCAGAATTTCCGGTATTGAAGAAATTAGAACACACAGCATAAACCCCTTGCACAGCCCTACGGTGAATTTTTGGGATTGATATAGACCGTGCTGTGTGTACATGCCTAAATGAGAAGCTCTGTACATGGACCATACCTCATTACACCTGACTAATGACCAATGACGCCTCGCTCTGCCTTAGTTTGATTCGCGTTGCTTGCCCGATCATTTTGCCCACCATTCGAATCGTAGTAGTGTTACTTGGACAATAGTAGCGGTAAAGCTAATCAAATTAGGTGCGATGATGAACGTTGAGGTGCCTCCGGAATTCAAATGGTGGTTGGGCGCGTAGTAATTCTCGCATCACAGTTATTGTGATTGATGATCGAGATCAACAGTGTTCCCTTCGTTCAGGTAAAGTGTTCTGGAAACTCCGGCAAAATCAAAGACGCGTGTGTATCCCTGTGAGGTTCGAATTGCCGTGGAGGTGGTGGCGCATACTCCTGGTGCGGGGCGGGTGCGAAATCCTTTGGCGGTAGGAGCAGTGGATTGAAAGCTGGATTGATCTCTTCCTCGGGTTCGGGGCTCTCTCTCCACTGGAGCACGTTGGGTGGGATCGGAACGATAGCACTCTTTGTGTAGATATGTTTTGCTCCACTCCAATCCAATCCTTCCACACAACCACCCTTCACGCTGACAGTATCTTTGGGCCTTCCATTTGCATCTCTGGTCTGATGGAAAATGCGTACGCCGCAATTGGGGCAGAAATAACAGTGCATGGATCCGCCGCTTTTGGTCGGTCGCGTGTAGCATGAGAGCTTTCGCGTAAGGGCGACTGGGAGGGGAAAGAATCCCTCAGTGGGGAAGATGGCTGAGGTGCCAAAGGCAGAGGCAGATTGCTTGCGACATTCGAGACAATGGCAATGGTAGAGATCGAGAGGAGCTTCACCAGGGACTCGGAACTCGATGTTTCCGCATTGGCACGCCACGGCCATACTTGGTCCATTTATCTCCACTGGTTGATCCATGCGTGGCACTTCAGGCGCCCTCACATCCGGCGCAAAAGTGTTGTTGAAGTCTCTAGCTGGCGTCCCATTCGTGCTGCCCTGCTTATAGGCCTTGAATGCATTTCTCACCCTGTTATTGTTGATATGAAGTCCACCCGCCTCCTCCAATGCCTTCACAATATCCTGTCTTTTCAATTCACTAACAGCTTCACTCGGTGTCTTCCCCTGCTCGACCTGCTCGGCAGCAATCTTCATGATAGCCGAGGGTGTCTTGATCTTATCCATATACTCCAAATCGTGATTGTGCTCCATGCACTCCTTCGTTCTGCCTGGATATCGTGCAATAATGACTCCATCATCTTTTCGCTTGACATACATCTTCATACCACATGGTTCTACATTCCGCCTCGTACGATTTCGCTTGCCTTCGCCGGCTTTTTTGGACGTGTCATTGCGCCAGACACGGCAGTTGTATTGCTGGGTTTCCTTTCCGCGGCAGGCGTTGCGCTCGACCCAGAAGTTGTCAATGTAGGGCCATAGAGCTTGCCATTCGTGAAGTGGAAGGGCGATTTCTTCGTCGCCCAGTGTGAAGAGGCGGCGCCGCCAGGAGGCGAGTTCGGTGGGGTTGTCGACGATGAGTGACATCGAATTTGTTGATGTTTCGTGGTGATAAAGCGGACTTGAAGGTTGGGAAGTGGATTCAGATTATCCATTGTGTGGCGTTTTTTGATAGGATAGGGCTGAGGCAATGATGACCTTGCCTTTACGTTCGAGTCACCAACACATAGAAAAGCAGGACCGACCACGGAGAAGGGAGGAGAATTTCTGTAAAAACACCTCTGTCCGCTCGTAAAGCAAAACTTACCTTCCAACAACAAAATAAATTGTTCACAAAATCACAAATACAAGCACTGCTAACATTTTGTCTACTACTTATTTCCACAACAACCATTAAACTCCCATAGTCCAAAGGAAGCTGCTCAAAATGCCTCACGCAGGGCAAATCGCCGCCGCAGTGGCTCATCCATACCGCGAGGACCAAGATCACAACTCGCACGACTCAGAACCAGAATCAGATATTGAAGGGTCACAAAACCAAAACCTCTCAAAACTCGCCGCCAAAATCCGTCTAGACGATGTCCAACAACCCTCCGCCTCAAACAGCAATGCCAATAAAACACGAGACCGTAGCGACCGGGCTACAACGGAGCAAGTCCTCGATCCCAAGACACGGATGCTACTGCTACAAATGATAAACCGAAATATAGTCTCAGAAATCAATGGATGTATCTCGACGGGTAAAGAAGCAAACGTCTACCACGCAGTCACATATCCCGAGCCAGAAGCAACAGATGCGACAAACAACACCGATGGCGGTGCCACTTTATCAGCACAAACAAAGCCGCTTCATCGCGCTATAAAAGTGTACAAGACTTCGATACTTGTATTCAAAGATCGCGAAAAGTACATCACTGGCGACTACCGCTTCCACCACGGTTATCAAAAATCCTCCAACCGCGCCATGGTGAAATTATGGGCCGAAAAGGAAATGCGTAATTTGAAGAGGATACACGCTGCTGGAATACCATGTCCCGAACCGCTCCATTTACGTCTGCATGTACTTGTTATGGGGTTCTTGGGCGACAAAAAGGGATACCCAGCACCACGGCTAAAGGATGTCACCTTTGAAGGTGATGAAGATGCGCAAGCCAAATGGAGAGATTGTTATATCACAGTCATTGGTTACATGAGGCGAATGTATCAGGTTTGCAAGCTGGTGCATGGAGATTTGAGCGAGTACAACATGCTTTGGCTGGAGGATACGCCGTATTTCATCGATGTCAGTCAGAGTGTTGAGCATGATCATCCAAGATCTCTCGAATTCTTGCGTATGGATATCAAGAATGTCAACGATTACTTTAGGAGGAAGGGTGTTGATACTTTGTCGGAGAGGACATTGTATATTTTTGTTACGACACCGAATGGAAGTACCGAGCTGGATGGCATGAGGGAGACGGTCGAAGGCGTTTATGCGAAAAGGACTCAGTTGAGTGAGGAAGAAGCGAAAAAGGAAGAACAAGATGACGAAGTCTTCCGTCAGGAATTTATCCCGCAGAATCTGGACCAGGTCTACGATATTGAACGCGATGCCGAGAAGATTGGGCAGGGCGATGGTGATGATCTGATTTATCGTTCCAATCTCCTCGCCGATGGTAAGACTCCAGATGAAGACCAGGATGACGAAGAAGATGATACCGACAGCGACGATACTGGTGAAGATGGAGAGTGGGAGGAGCGAGACCCGGGTAGGCCGAGGGGAAAGAAACATGTTGACCCCGACGAGAAGAAGAGCCATAAACAGCTGGTGAAAGAGGAGAAGAGAGAAAAGCGGAAGACGAAAATGCCGAAGCATTTGAAGAAGCAACTTATCAATGGGAGTGCTAAGCCTAGAAAGAAGTGAGGTAGACATTGCTGGGGGCTTACTACCCTTCAGGACTTGACGATGGGATTTTTATTGTTATGGCGCTTATGAATCATGCATTACGAAGCTACAACGTCGTGGGCTTGTGAATTGAGTAGCTCATAGGTAGATCTTGCTAAATGCGATTTCGTTAACTGATGTGGTACGCAACCCTTCTTCTTTTTTGTCGTCGTTGAATCATATATCCTCTGCCCACCACCCACTCCGTGTTTGTGTACGCTTGGATGATGAAAGCACAAAGCCTTTTCGGTATGCCCGTGGGTTTCTTCTTTTTCCCTGTCAAGGCAATGGGGGAACCCCGGTACCACCTACAAAATTGGCACTGAGCATTCCTGTGCTGATCAAAGAGAGCACTGACAAGCATATCTACACATATATCCAACATAATCCCCTCCCAGCTCAGAGGACATACTTATAAGAGCCATTTGGCCAGTTTCCTTTTCAGATTCTCTTCACTGATATTGCACTTCACACCGAAATGAAATTTCACTATCCTTCCATTGTCTTCACCTCCTCTCACTCCTTAACAAGCAGATGAAGCGAAATTACAGCCCTCCAGCATAAAAAAAAAGATTCCATCCACACACACATTCTTACTCCTAACCCCAAATCAATTAATCCACGGGTATACATTTTACCCCACTCAGAAAATAATCCATGTTGCTAGGACAATGGTCTAGTAGTAGTGCCTGGTCTGATCGCGCCTCGAGTTTATCCGCAGGAACAACCACTCTTCTTATCATCCGAGAAGTAAACCCGCTGAATATTCTAGCTTCCAGTGTTTCGCAACTATCCACCTCCGCGGGCTCCGGGGTTGGGTGATGAGCTTTATTGTTGGTTTGGACTTGTTGTGGTGGTGAGGAGGGTGGTGGTGAGGAGGGTGGTGGGTTCGAAACTTGGAGGTTGCGGCGTAAATTTCAAAGTTTTTTCTTGTATTTGCATGATAGGGCCCCTGTAGATTAAATTGTGGACTGTGTCTTAGATATCTCTGGGTAGATAAGGCGATTGGAAATGGTAATTCCATTCAGTCGTGGAACTTTGGTGTGGTGAGTGTCAGTGGTGTTTTTACCCGCTGTACAGAATCAACTATTGACCTTCTCTCCAACCTTTTCCTTTCCCTCATTTCGTGCTTCTTCTACTCCTTTTAGTTCCTCCTCTTCAATCTTATCGTCCCCTCCCTTCATAAATCCTTCCACAGTGCCATCACTACTCGTCCACTCGCACCATCATCCTCACGAATCGAATCACCAATTATCAGCATGTTGCTCGCACGAACTCCTCAATACCACACTCTAGTTGGTTTGGCAATCCAGTAATGTCTGCTAGAACAAAGGAACCAGGGATGACAGCCTATGTAGGCAGTCATCCCATGTAGGACGGGACACTATGCTTAGGTGTCCAAGTACTCTCGCTCTTTAAAAACCCTAAACCACATCATATCAACTTATGCAGAGGGATATGGATGTTTAAGTTCTGAGGGCTTGATCATTTTGGGCGGGTGATGTGGAATGTAGATGTGGGTGATACGGAGGGGAATTGTGGGCGATGTGGAAGGCAATTGTGGGTACTGACGTGGTAGATGATTCGTAGAAATGTCTATCAGTTCCTCATCACTGTCAGCGAGATTGCTATTCACATTAGGGACTAAGTGCCATTAAATTTTGTGGATTCCATTTGCATTTTACTTAAACTTGCTATTGGAGAATATGATGTTCGCTATAAGGTAGCGGTTATGATCGTTGACAGCTACTGCTTATTTTCACAATTAGGAAGGCCCAAATGAGTAGACACGAGTTGATCGTTTGTGGTTTTATGAAGTTAGACCGAGTAGGAGGATTAGTAATGATATGCAGTCTCGCGTTCCTGTGTTACTTGTGCTACCAGTCTGGCCGTCGGTGACAGGCAGTTCGCGGGATACAACGATTTTAATCGTACAGTACTATACTACCTGAGCTTCGAGGTTATCTCGGCCTCACGAGCTAAAGTACGACAGTGTTATTGGCGTTTTATTTGAATTGGGGGCCAAATCCCATCAAATTCCGGTCTCGATCGCTCCCATGCAGAAGCCAAAAGACTCTTGCGTTAGTAAGTAATCCCACGAAAACGTGTCGAATGTGGTCAATTCTGCGGGAGAAGAGTCATGTAATATGAAGTCTCCCAAACGTCACCGAACGATGATTGGCGCTTTTGCGGTGAGAATGTATGTGCTGTCTGAGGGGTTCTGTCGTTGTTACACCATTACAGTGCAATTGAGTCGGTGACTCAGGTCTCGCCTCTTCACGCTTCACCACTTCCGACGTGCTTGATTGGCTGTATGCAGTAGGGCTGCATGAAGAACTGGGGTTGTGACACTAAAACTTGCAGAACTCACCGGTTTGGCCTCCGCCATTTGAGAATGGCAGCAGAGAGAGGTATGGTCAAATACATTGATTAGATATGCTTCGACATGCTTCTGGAGGATAGGGTTACCGTAAGAGCCGCATATCTTTGATCGAGGGGTTGGATAATAAATAGATTGGATTGTCCCACGATTGGACTTACATCTCTTTTCACTCCCTCCAAGTAGCTTGAAAGAATCAAGAAACGTCGTGCCAAAAGTACCAGCTTTATAAATCTCTCGCAATCATCATACCTTACGCGATGTCTACTTCGCCAGACTCCATTCCATCCCCAACAGCCCGATCCTTCTTCAATGCAATCACTGAAAGAGTTCGCGGTCGTTCACGGAGTCGAAGTCCCGCACCTATAACAAGAAATTCTCAAATATCTCCACCAGAAACAAGAGTACCTATACAATCAGAGTCGACAGATAGGCCCCAAGCAGGAAGATCGTTCTCGAGCAGCACCACGATAGTCGGCCCCGGAAGTCCAGTTGAGAGGACCGCATCAACTGGAGGTGCGGACCGAAGTCAGTTCGATAGTATGGCCTATGGAAGACATTCTTCGGAGGTATGTAGTAGCCACATCCCACAAGCGAATAGTCGTAGCTAACCCCTGGTAATAGTGGTTGTTCAAATCTCAGAAAACGCTAAAACGACAGAACACCTCGGGCTCTACTGCATCATAACGATGAGACGACCTGACAGCGCGCCCGTGTCTGGGGATTGCTGGACAATGCCGGGAAGAAACAGACTGTACTTATAGCGTCTTTTGAAGTTGTTGTGCGCATCAAGGAAAGGGAGAGCGAAAATTGCGACGAGCTTATTACGACATTGATACCCAAAAGACTGAACATTCTTCTGTTATGCAATAAATGACACTATAACTTTAACTGAATGAATATATGGTTGATGAAATGGTGAATAACAAAAGTCGTGTTTAGGAACCTGTGAGACGCGACCGTTCTATTACAGAGGAATAGCGGCTGTAATGCAATTTTGCTTCATCCCATTGGTGCAATTGTAATATTTAAGTAGTTTTAGCACGTCCCAATGACTTGTGAGGCTTAGACCTCAACTGAGCTCCCGACGACCAACCATCATCTCCGTTATATTGGAAGGATTCACGGCACCGGCACTGAGGTAACCTCAATATTTGCTGAGGCGATTGCCTTATATTAGATATGTGGCCCTACTCATCAGTTGAAATGGCTGCTCCCTCGTTGGTTCTTTCAAGATCTACTCAAACCCAACCGTCAAAATGGACACTCTATCCTCCATAAAGCTTGCTAGCAACATCTCGCGGTTCGTCGGGTTCGCGGCAGGCAGCTTGCTAACACTACAAAGCCTTGATGCCTCCAATAATCAAATAAGGGACATCCACACAAAGCTGACGACACAAGTACTTGAGTATACCAATGAAGCTCAATTCCAGCTTCCCAACGGTGCATCTTCCCTTTCTCCGGAGGATGATGTTCTCTTTCGACTTAGTCAAGAGTGTGAAAGTGCCTCTTCGGCCTTAACATCATATATCGCTACGCTCTACCAAGGGGACGGACAAGCTGGGCAAGGAAAATCTGTTGAAGATATAACACCCATTTTACAGTCAATCCGGGAAAGCTTGGAGACGAAATATCTACCACTCGCAGTGTCATCTATCGGGCAGACTGTTCTTGAAATTGGCGCGAAAAACAACAGACTCAAAGCGAATAGGACCGAAGATATCTCGCATCTAGCCGCCGACCTTAATATGCTTTTTCAGGAATCAACTTCACCAGCGTTGACAGACACGCAGAACTCGCGTGCGTGGGCTCATATAGCATTGAATATTAAGAAGATATTAGATTATGCGGCAGAGCAAGTCCTCCTCGGTTCTTTGCAATTCTGGACGATGAATACACGTCAGGAACAGATATCTAAAGAGCACGAGAACACGTTCGAGTGGATATTATCGGACCAAAATAGCAAAAGCACCTCACGTCCAACGGTGAATTTTGTTGAGTGGCTCAGCAAGGATGAACACCTATATTGGATAAGTGGAAAGCCCGGATCTGGTAAATCCACTGTTATGAAACACGTCGTCGAAAGTCCGAAAACGCTCGAAAAGTTGAATGCTTGGGCGGGAGGTGATACTTTGGTCACCGCATCTTTCTACTTTTGGAGCTCGGCAAAGGATCCACTACAGAAATCTGATACCGGCCTCTTGCGTTCGATACTGTTTCAAGTCCTTCGTCAATGTCCAGGTCTAATCGCTCAAGCTTTTCCTGAGCAGTGGCAAGAATACCAGCTTCATGGTTCTCAGAGATTCCTTAATATCACTGACTCTACCACATCGGAGCTTCTATCTGCTTATCGAATCATTGCCAGATTACTCTCATCAGTAAATGCGAAGTTTTGTTTCTTCATCGACGGATTAGACGAGTACGATGGGCAGCCAGCAGATATCATTGAGCTAGTGGAGGCAATCAGCCATACACCCAACCTCAAAGCCTGTATATCAAGTCGTCAATGGAAAGAATTTGAGGCCAGTTTTGGTGGGAGCAATCCCTGGAAATTATATGTCCACCAATTGACCCAGGTCGATATGGAATTATACGCCAACGACTTATTGAGCGGAAATGAGAAACTCGAGAGAATACAGCAGCTCGACGGAAAGGAATGTTTTGATGTGTTCGTCAAATGCATCGTAGATAACGCGCAAGGAGTATTTCTATGGGTATTTCTAGTTATTCGAGCCTTGATAGATGAGCTCATAGACACGGATAGGCTCATCGATCTACAGCAGAAGCTCGACTCTATACCGACTAATCTTGAGAACTACTTCGAAAAAATCCTTCTTGACACCGACGAAGCTGCTTGGGCGCAGACGGCGCATATTCTTCAGACCACATTATTATCAGCCGAGAAACTTCCATTAATGGCTTACTGGTTTATGGAGGAGTTGAGTACCTCGCGCGCGATAATGGCAACTGAACTCCGCCGGTTGTCACGCGACGTTGCTTCAGAACGGCTGGAAGAAGCGGCAAAGCTACTCAATACATATAGCAAAGGCTTGCTGAAGATCAACAATGGGATTCAATTTCTATCGCCAGCGCTCAACGAGCAAGAATGGTTGTATGGCTTCCGAGTAGACTTTCTCCACAGGACTGTTGCAGACTTTCTACAAACGGCTCAGATGCAACAATTACTGAAAAAGCGATCGTCAACCACATTTGATGCCGATCTCAGCATTTGTAAAGCCTGTCTAGCCATTATCCAGATCACGCCTGCTTCAAATGACATGTTCGCAGAATCGTCGCGAGCTCTTTCGATCCTACACATTTTTTGGACGCACGCGAAGCTCTTAGATCGTGCATCTACGAGAGATCTGCAGATATCCTTGCTTGACAAAATGATATCTACGTTGAAGCAACATAGCAACAAACTGGTACAGCTCCCAATGGTGATACTAGGGGCTGGGAATTACTGGGCCTACGACTCTGACTTCGAGTTTGCAATGCTGTTTCATTGCGTCTCCTATGGCCTTGGGGAATATGTCCAATCCAGACTCGAAGAAGAACGGCTGGAATTCTCGATGCCAATATCTGGCCTGTTGTCTGGATGCCTTTCCTTTGACCCGCGAGTCAGAACTGGCAAGCTCACTCTAAGCCTCGAAACTCTGCGAGCCCTTCTGCAAAGAGGTCTTAATCCAAACGTGCCTTTCGGCGACAGGAGTTTCTCGTGGTGGCAGTCTCTTTTGACGACTATGTACAGTCGCCACTTGAGGGGCCTAGTCACGCAAAATGACTTTGATGCCATCGAGTTGTCCTCGCAGTATGGGGCTGACTTGCAGGCTATGGTTGAAGTCTTCAGCCGAAGCCGTGTTGACGGGATGCAAGCAGCGGACATATTAGACAAGATTCTACCAAAAGAACAATTTTTGGCTTTGCGAGTGCGTGAGGAACACCGTACTCATGTTATTTAGCGCATGCATAATTCGAACAGGCACGTATAGAATCAGAGTTGGGCTCTCATGCTGTAGTTGTCCAGAGATGACCAAGTACTTTTTCGTGCAATGAAATATGCTAAAGTTGTGGCTTCTAGCTTGCTTACAGACCATACTTTGCCCTGAGGTAGATCTTGCTACCTCAATTGAAAGGAATAATAGTCCGAGCAACATTTGGAATACAGCACGCAAAGAGCCCCTACTGCGACTCGCACCATTAAACGTGCATTGGTCACCGTACCTTTTCTCACAGCTTCGCTCTTCATCAATAACAAGAAATCGCAGAAGATGTGTGAAATGCCTTTTCTCAACTTCAGATAATCATGAGGTTAACAATAACGAAAATTTCCAATCGTGTAGGTTCTTATTGTTCCCATCTGAATAACAATGGAAACTTCACTTTGACAATAGCAACGCAAAGATGAATGAAAACTCCAGAAGCTATCCCTTTCCGGTCATCTCGATGCTTTTCCCTCTATATTTCTTTCTCAAACTTTAGTCTTTGTTCTTGAAAACTTGTTGCAACTGTCTTTCAGCGCCCCATCACTCCTCCAATATATGTCAGTCTCACGTTTCGTTCTTCGATAGATATTCAGTCAATCCCTGTCAGAAAGTCGTATATTTCCATTTATAGTAGTCCCCTTTACAAAACCTTTGTTAGGTATATAAACATCAATGGCACCGAAAAAGGCGAAAAAGACCGGCAGTGGTAAGCCCAAGCCAGCGAAGCCCAAGACAGCGAAGCCCAAGGCACCCAAGGCGACAAAACCAAAGGTCAAACCAGTCAAAAAGACTCCAACCCCTCGGCTAGGCGGCATGGTTCTTAGGAGTGATACGATTTGGGGTAGTAAGTCTTAATAACTCTGGTCCTTAACGGAAGGTCAATCTCATGTGAACAAGAACCCAAGACTAGTAGGCCCGGCAAGACATCTCCCAAGAAATCCAGAAGTAAAGCTGACGCTCCGAGCGACAACGTCGAAGAGAATCACAGTGTGGATAATGGCGGTAAAGAGCCAGATGGTGGCTCGAGACCAAATACTGGCGACAAGCCTTCCACCAGCCCGAAACCGGTAAAGGAGAACAAGCCTTTATCACCAGAAATACCAGCATCTAAAGTCACTTCAAGCTCAAGTAGCAGGCGCAAGCGTAGCAACGCTCAAGATGAAAATCCAGATAGCAACAAGCCACCTAAGAAACGCAAAACAGTCCAAGAAGGGATAGCAACACGTCTCATCGACGCCCTAGAATCTGACTTGGCCACGGCTCTCGAATTCGCACATCAAAGCGAGGGTGACGCAAAAGAGAGAATTGAATAGGCAGCACTTGGTGTGACGGATCCATGCGAGAAGTCCTTCCAGAAGATGCACGGTCTACTCGATAACCTGAAGTGGCGAATCAACAATGCAAAGGAGGAGTTGGGACATTGTGGAGATGTTCCTAGCCCGGCGGATTCGTATGCAACGGCTCACGGTGATACCACTGAGAAGCGGCCAAAGACTCCAGAAGATCCTTCGAACACCACGCCAAAGGGGAGCCCTCCGCTGTTACTCACACCGATTAAGAAGGCCAAGAGATCATCCCATAAATTGAATCCCTATCCCAAACTCAAAGCCGCTGACTTTAAGAAAGACGCATGCAAGATTTGGGAGCAACTTAAGCGCTTTTGGTCCCTCGAGCGAGGCATGAAGAAAGAAGGGTCCTTCAAGATACCAAGTATGAACCAATTAGGCACCGATCAAACCCTCCTCGCCATTTACTCCGTTGTAGAAGCGGTCGCCCAAACCACTCTCAACCCGTTTGCGCTGATAGACGATATCGCCTTACAATCGGCGCGAAGTCCAGGGCATGAGCTTGGCGGCAGAGTCGCTCGACCAGGAGTACCATTCCTATTTCCCTGGGCCCAAAGCAGCCTTCCAGCTGTATTGGCCGGACTCGGACTAAAAGAGGGTGAAACCGTTCATCAGGATATACTCGCCGCGATTGCACCCTCCGGACATACTTGGCTTGTGCAAGCGACTTTTGTAGGGGGGACTGGTGGCGGGAAGGCTACACTTCACTTCTATGACAGCGCACCCTTAACCTTGACCCCGCAAGATAAGGACGAGGAAGCGGTGAATATACGACAGTGCCTCGTAAGGTTGGGATGGGCATCACCAGACACAGAGTTCATTGTAAGAAAAGATGCTGTAGGGAAATACTTCACGAATACGCCCGTTTCACATCAGCAGAGTTCGGCTAAAGAAAATAGCCCTGGCAATACTTGTGGACTCCATACCATCCTCAATGCTTGGGCCGTGGCACTCTTGCAACAAAAGCATATAAATACCGCATTCCAGCCCAAGAAATCTTTCTACGAAGAGGCTCTCTACGTCATAAATCTCGCTCTTGCTGGTTGTATGGACGGAAGAGGCATCCTTGCATTCCTATTCTGTCGCGGCTTTCTCACTAAGAATTCCGAAATAACAAGCATCAGCCTGCTGCATCGAACTCTTCCTTTTCGAGCAGGTGACGCAGCTGCGCAAACAGATTTGGTAGACCTGAGACTGGAGATTCAACAGAGGAAGGAATCGGAGAGGTGGCATCAGTACGCACAGGCTAGAGCGGGAAGGACGAGTAGGCAGAGTTCTGTGGAGTCTGTGCCAGCTGCTGAAGACCCGGATGTGCCGGGTAGTCCTGGAAGTATTCGTGCGCAGTTGTTGAGTAAGGGATATACTGGTGGAGGAGAGATCCCGGAGAGCTATCTCAAAGATTTGTGGAATATTCTGTATGAGAAGGATGAGTAGGCCCGCGGGGGTAGTTCATGGCGATAGAATAGTGACCTCGACCAGGGTATATATACTTGCCAATTCAAACAGTTGATTCCTGGATTCAATCCATCCCTTTCAACAGTGACTACCAAACCTCACGTTGGTAGTAGAAATTTGGGATCGAACAGATATACTTTAGGACAGATATGATTATTCTGTTAAACTTGTATCTTGCTGCGAAGGTGCGATACCTCGTTCGGACCGGCTATTTTTCTTTCAGGGTTTTTGGGTCCTTTCCTTCTCCTTCTTTTGATGTGCTCCGCAGGCTCCTCTTCGCTATCCAGGTCCTCCCCTCTCTCTAACTTCTTCTTTTCTTTTTCCACCTTTCTCTCCTCTTTTTCCACCCTTCTTTTCTCCCTTGCCTTCTCCAATGATATATTATCGTCCCAATCTTCGCCGCCAATTTGCTCTGCCTTGTGAAAGAACTCCTGTGCCCTCTCAAGTTCATCATCTTTGTATCTCTCCTCTCCCAAACCAGCGATCCACTTTGAGACGTATCCCCTCATGAGTAACAACTCCACATCAGTGTCATAAGGCCTAATTCTTAACACCTCATCCATTCGCTCAGCGATTTCTCTAGCCCCGCTCAATTCTTCCAATTTGATCGGGCTGACTAAAACGGGATCGATCTCCCTTTGTGGCTTTTTCGATTGCAGTGATCTCCGCACAGTCTTGCTTTTGTTTGCTCCAGCATCAGGCTTCTTCCTTCGGGGCAGAGGTGTCTCAAGTAGAAGCTGCTTGATAGCTTGTTTTCTCTTTTCGACAACCTCAAAGATCCAGAGAGAGAACATAGCGGTGTAGAACGTGCCTGCTCGTATACCTTTTGAGCGGTGGTGAGGTGGGAATTGAACTATCAAGCGCTCGTAGTATTGACGTGCAGCGGAAAAGCCTGATTCGGAGAACTGAGACCTATTTTTAATTCTTAATGATTCGTTCGGATCATTCGACCATGTGCTGTCTCCTTTTGAAGTAGAAGATGGATCTTCCATTCCTCCTCGTAAGAGTATTTCAGCACCAATTCCCCAACGATCATTAGTCCTCACATCCATAGATTTATAACCTTTTCGATTTCTAGAGTCCATAGCCATGTGCCCACTCCTCAACAAAAGACCCCAAGCTCTTCCCGCACGTTGCCAATCGCCTTCAAGTAACATCTTGTGTAACACAGCAGTCAAGACCCCCAAATGCTGTTCACGTAAGCTGTCTGTTTCTGCCGCAATCTGCTCCGTTTGCTCCACGTGAGCCAATCGCGACTTGAGATCTCGTAATCCATTTTCGACAGCACTTTTAGTGTTGCGCCGTGGACTTGTCGAACGATGTGGGAATGGAAAGGGTGGAATCTCTTCACCTGGTTCTAATCCTGCGGCTTTGTACTCGGCAAGTTGGTTTGCTGTGAGAGAAGTGTATGATTCGGCTACTGATCCAGCACGGGATGAAAAGCCTCTGAATTCATCCTCTACTTCCAGTGCAGAATCGATGCTTTCATGGTGGGTATCCTCGTCGTTGGTAACACGTTTGCGCCCTTTGCCTTCCTTTTTCGCCTTTTTCGTCAATCCAAGAGTAGCAAATGGATTGCTCGCTCCATGAGCTGGAGCAAACACGTTCGTGGCAGACATTTCATTGTTGTCCAAATGGTAGGGTTGCGGTAATTTTCTTAATGTTTTCAGGACTATGAGCAATGCGCCAATGAGATGCAAGCGCTTTGAAGTAATACTCCGAAGATGATGAAACTCTTTGACAGGTTGACAGGCTCCACTCCCTTACCTAAAACGGAAGTGGTCACCAATGTGAAGTTTGATATGGGTTTTCGCATGAGGAAACAACCGATGATAAGGCTGGCAATAAAGATGCCGGGTCAGGTGTTTGTGATTACGAATTCATTCATGGTCGTTGCTTCCCAGAAAATCTATAATTACAAAAGCCTTGAACCTGCGGGAGTAAAACCAGGCGCTTTCACAGTATTAAACGTGGGAAAGATTAGTAGGCAACCGGGTTAGACAGAAAATTGTGACCTATCACAAAAAGCCGCGGACCCACTTTCCTTTTAGCGTCATACCTTTGAAGAGCACGATACCTTACCCTCTTAGCCTCACTTCAAACACCACCACCACCACAATCCTCACTCCCACAACATCCGCTTGGCTCCTCTGCTCCTGCTCCTCGCTGCTGCTCACTCTCCGCCCGTGAAACGTATTTTTTGTTTTGATTTGCAGTACTAACTCTGCCATTTACCACAGTCCCTGCTGATACTGATCCTACTACTGCACCGCCGCCGCGTTGCCGCATGTCCGCTATGGAGTCTTCTGTACGAGGGCTTCACAGTGAGCAGCCGACATGCAGACGGAGAGATCGGCTGCGAGCAGGCTTCCAGTCACTGTCGAGAACATTCTCATCTCGAAATCGTCGAGGAGCTGAAAATTACCAACAAGATGGCGTCAGTCATCCACAAACGTCCCTCGCCGGTGTAGAAACTCCATCCGCAGATTTCATGTCACGGCCTGGATCTTCACTTCCATGGCCAGAGCATGGGGAAGATATCGCTGAAGAAGATGAAGAAGAAGACAATAACACACACTCGACGCTCTTTCGTAGAATGAGTCGCTCGATTACGGGTTGGATAGATCCACGTCTTCACGCACCCGGAAACCGAGATGGTATTTACTTTCAAGATTCCCCCTTCTTCAGCTGCCCCTCTCTCGGCTCATACAACTCAGAATCCGAACCTGATCCGCAATCTCACTCTCGACGTTTGAGCCGCACGGTATCTAACTGGCTCGATCCTCGCCTTCACACACCAGGCAATCGCGACGGTATTTGCTTTCACAGTTTTCCCCCATCTTCATCCCCACCAGGCTTATACAGCTCAGATTCTCTGAACGAGCGGGATGGTCCTTACGACTTGCCTGTTCCCTTACCCCTTCCTAATCTGAGCATGCACTTTGACGGCCCGTTGAGTGATAATGAGGGCTCCGAAGAGCCTATTGCTTCCGACCTGCCAAATCGATCAAGACCACTCAGTGTCGATAACGGTGCAAGTGAGACACGCCGATCCAGAAGGGCTACGTGGGGTCCTGTACCGATGACCGGTAAGTCCATCCACCCTACTTACCCTGAGATGATTTATTGCTTTCTCATCCTACGCCGTGTATCTTATGGAAAATCTTGAAAGAGAAAGAGAATGACGAATTCCAATGATCCACCCTTCCCCCACTCATGTTTTGATCTCCTCTGCGAGTACTAACTACCACCTCGTTCAAGAACTTCCCCTTGAGCAAATTGATGTAACCCCCAATCTGCGCTCTGCAACCCCACCACCGATTCGACGCCCTGCCTCCCAATATATCCTCCCTAGTTCCAACGCCCTTTCTGGCCAATCCATTTCCGCCAGCTCGCCATTATCCTCCATATCCTCTTTGTTCTCCCGTACCTCGTCCAACCATACAGCCCCGAGCGTGGCACCAAGCCTAGGAACTCTCTCGTCTCGCGATGGTGCAAGCGTATCTCCAGTGCTCCGCGCAGGCGCAGCTCGTACAGCCACCCGTATGTCTGCCAGTGAGAGTGTTGATCTCTTGGACGAGGGCTCTGAGTTTGACCACATGAGGGCACGGAATTTGCGGAGAATGGGCAGATTACATCGCGCAAGCTCACGCGTCCGCGATGGGATTGAGGCGTATCGTGCTAGTCGCCAGGGGGAACGTAACACGGACATCCACGACCTACAACAAATGATCCGTAATTTCCGCAGACTCAGCTCCCGACGCGAGGGCAGCAACAACGAAGGAGAGGCTGAAGCTAGAGATGGAATGGCGCCATTCACCATCGTCGGTATCAGGAGAGTGGACAGTAACGACGATGGTAACGAGGAAGACTATCTACCACCATATCTTCGAGAGCTCGTGAATCCTACCGGAGATGACACCTTGGCTGGTAACCCACGCGAGCGGCGAAGCCTTTTCCGTCTCGGTCGACAGCGTCGCCAGCGACGTGTGCTGAGCTTCTACGACCGTATGGAATTTCAGTCTCGTGAAGCAGGAGGCAGGTTACAGCGTTCGAGGCCACGCTCTATGTATGGATCCGGATCCTTGCGACGCAATGGTGTTGTTGAGCCTGACTCACCTTCTACGGACGGCGATACCCCACGTCCGGAAACTTATGTGGTATATTTGATCAGCGGTATGCTCCCAGAAAATCATCCCCTACTGTCCACTCCTAGTCTGTTCACAGAGAATCCATCATATGAGGACATGCTACTTATCGCGTCCCTTCTCGGTCCAGCGAAACCGCCTGTGGCTTCTGAAACAGATGTATCGGCCGCGCCAGGTTTATTCTTCGTCAAGATTGAGGCAGTGGTAGATGGGAAGGATAAGCTCGTTGCTATATCTCGCGAAGGAGATGAGCGTTTCTCAATCTTGCCGGTCATGGAGGATGGAATTGAGAGGCCGGAACGCTGTGACATTTGTTTGAGCGACTACGAAGCGAATGATGAAGTTCGAAAATTGGTGAAATGCGGTCACCTGTTCCACAAGGATTGCATCGGTCATGTAAGTCAATTAACTAAATGCACTTTCGATATGGCTAGTACTAACATGTATATAGTGGCTTACTGAAGGACGAAATTCGTGTCCACTTTGCAGAGGTGAAGGCGTTTTCAAAAAGGGCGATTCCGAGGAGCCACTGTCTACGGAGACTACAGTCTGAACCTAGGATTCTCACCCGGCATCTTGACGATACCTGTTTTCAGCAATCTGGATTCTACGAAGCGTATTCACGAGCGAACACACGATGTACTAATTTTGTTGTTGTGGAGTACGATGGTCCTTGACGGCAGCACCTGGAATGCGATTTGATCGACCACGATGTATAAGTTCTTTTGTAGGGTGTGCTTGGGGAGGTTTCGCTCTCGGAACTTGCCTGGCACTGGGACGGAGTTTGGGGCAGCTCAGGCTTTAGAGTTTGCTCACGAGATTATGGACTGGCGTTGTGCTTTCGCAGGAGAGAAAGTAACTGGGACGAATAGGCGGGTGTCAATAGGTTCATGAGCTACGGTGATGGGATGATAACGGCAATTACGACTTTTTCTTCTCACCTTAACTTCGACTTCCACATCACAATCTTCCTCTAACGACTTGAAACGGCATGGTAAACGGCAAATGGAATCGGAACGGGATGGGGATTGGGATGGAAGACTGCGGATCAACCTTATGGCGTTTGCTCCCATCTTTTTTCTTTCTCCATCTTCTGTTTCTTTGTTCAGGTTCTACGCTGAGCGTGGGTTGGAACATGATGATACCCTTTTCCCTGGGGGCAGCACTCTTCTTTCATCACTCTTGTTTTTTTATTAATGTTTGTGTGTGCTTTGATAAGCGGATTTGATGATTTGAACCTGAAGGGGAATAGGTGATGGGCGGAAGTAGATATTATAACAATATATTACCCAAATTGGTTTTGGACGTTGCTTGCCCCTAAATTCTACTGATTTATCCAATCCCGACTTTCCAAAATTTATTGAAACACAGTCTTTTCGATTGATAGATGGGATTTAATCCTTCGGAAATGTATCTAGAGCTGGCATCCCCACCACCCTTTCCACACCATCATCAGGGATTTCATACCAATCCGGTTTACTCCCAGTAAAAATATGCTTTTCTTTCGTCTCTGCCATCACATTCGGAGAAGTCGCGTCTTAGTCCACCGTCCCCGCAGCTACAGCGATGAGATGATCCCATTCCGGAGAGGGGAACCACATCGCGACCGTAGTGCCACAATCCCCACAAAAGGCTCTTTCTGCAATCGGTGAAAGTGATACGATTTTCGTTGGGGGTTCAATGAGAGGAGGACTAAATTGTATGGTTTTGGGATTGAAGTGCATGAACGATATGAAGGGTGCTCCCGATATTTTGCGGCATGTGCTGCAGTAGCAGTGGTTCATTGTTTTGGGTGGAGTGGCGGAGAAGTAGGATAGAGCGGTGCAGGCGCATGTGCCTGTTATGTATGGAGATATGATCTTTTGGGGAAGGGGTGAAGAAGCGGGTTTGAAGGCGGTTGCTATGTAGACGCCGTCGATCTCGAGGAGGGTTCCTGATGGATTGGAGAGGGATTTCCATTCTTGTTGAAAGAGTTGGAGGGCTTTGGCTTTGTGGGTGGGTGTGTTTAGGGCGTTGTTTGCGGTACTGGAGATACTTTCTTTGGCTGTGGATTCTGCGTCCGCAATAGAGAGGTAATGTTTACTGTATCCTATTTGTTCTTTGAATTCGAATTTGCTGTTTAGGATGTCGAAGCCGGCTTGATGGAGTAGAATCTTTAGAGAGTTTTCGTTTTTGACCCATGTTCTGTTGTAGGGTGGTGTGATTCCCAGTTGTTGGTGTACTTTCTCCCATACAATTCCGGAGAGTTGGTTGCGTGGGTGAGATACATCGACTACGAGTCGTCCACCTGGTTTGAGATATTTGATCCATGATTTTAGGGATTCTCCTGGGGAGTTCAGGAGGACGAAAGCAGAGGCGCAGGTTATGACATCGAAACTTTCTTCTTTGATCGCACTCAGTGTGGTAAGGTCTGAGATGTCATGTTCAAAAAATGTGACGTTTGAGGATTCCGGTTGTTGCTTGAGCTTTTGATAGGCTTCCTTGAGCATACCCTGCGAGACGTCTACACCAATAACAGAGCCATCCGGTCTGACTTTCTTGGATGCAGGAAAAGAAACGAGGCCAGTACCGCAGGCTAGGTCTAGCAATTTCTCTCCCGGCTGAAGGTTTGCACAGTCAACGATGTATTTGGCGAACGAGGGGTGCCAGGAGTCATCGTAGACTTTTGCTCGATCATCGTAAAGTCTTTTCGCCGTTGTGGCTTGGGATTTTGCTTCTGCTGCCATATTTTGAAAAGGATTTTCTTCTTGATCTGGGAGTTGGCGTTGTCTTGGTTCAGAGTTAAACCAGTCCGTCCGGCTTACTGATGCCCTGATCGTTCTCTTCCAGGTCCAGATTAGTGGCCCTAATCCTGGTAGGCTGATCCCACAAGTGAGAGTGATTGGCAACAACTAGAAAAAAATAGGAATACAGACATCCGGCCGTCTGTAGAGATGGTGCGGTATTATTTCTAGGTTTTGTGTGGATTACGTGCTAAGACGTGATCTTTGGTGAGTACCTAACTTCGTAGCTTGAAAAATTTGTTAGTAGGTAGAATGGCTAGTACTCTAGTGTACTACTTCGAAAGACGAAGTCTCTTTTTGTCTTAACAGACGATTTCCAGAAAAAAAAACATTGATAGCATACGAGGTGTTAACCGCGTGAGGCCGCCCACTGGACGAAGATTTATCGTATATCGGTCTCCGTCCTTGAAAAGCGTGCTAGATAGATAGTTGGGCTACAAATACTGGAGTTCTTTGTGCTCCAGTAGCAGTAGAGATAGAATGAGATAACTGAATAATTAAGTAGAACGTTAAATGCTGAGGACTTCTTGGGTAGGTTTGTTGCGCATCCTATCGCATCATGATTTAACAGCATACTTGTCAATTTGAATCAGCGAAGTGAGATTGTCGATGATAATTTAATCTCTATGTACAATATTCATTCCATGTGATGAAGATTGACATGGTGTATCCAGAAGGGAAAAGGGAAATGGAAAAGGTGTGACATAAAAATGCCGTCACGTGGCCTCAAAATGCTCCGGGTCACTTCCGGACTTTGGAACATTTGTTCGCTTTGACAGCTTGCTCATCAAACTAATTCCCACCTTTATATCAGTTCCTCAAATCCTTCCCATGTCCACTACAATTCCAAATCGATAACCTATTCCCTTCCACTCTAACCATGGCGAGCTCCGAGATCGACACAAGTAGCCTCTCCGCGGATCAGCAATCAATGTTAGAGCAATACACAGCAGTCACAAACCAAGATTTAGCCGCTGCTATACCACTACTCCAAAGATGTGAATGGAACGTTCAAATCGCCATAGCACGATTCTTCGACGGCGAACCAACCACCGATCCTGTCGCCGAAGCCCGCGCCGCAGCAGCAGCAGCAGCACCACCGCAAGATATACGTAGACAGGAGACCCTTATGAATGGCTTTTCCACCTCTTCATCGTCACGATCACGCCGAGATCCAAACCTAGAGCCTGCCCCGCGGATAGTGCCCCAATCGGAGAATCAAATCGCACATTCACCTAATCCTATTCTTGCGCTGATATTCGCGCCCTTTTCACTGGTGTACACTATTTTATGGAAATCGTATCAATTATTTGGCAATATCTTCCCATTCTTACCACGATTCTTAGCAAGGATAAGTGGGACAAGTCAGGGGGCATCACGGCGGAGTGCTGAGGGTCGTGTGACTTTGAATCCACGGGATGCAGCGGCGAGATTCATACGTGAATTTGAAGAAGAATATGGAGCAAACGAACTACCATTCCAAGAATCTGGGTACGCACAAGCTCTCGACAAGGCGAAGCGGGAGCTCAAATTCTTGCTTCTCGTCCTAGTGTCGCCTGAACATGACGACACCGCGCCGTTCGTACGGGAAACCCTTCTCTCCCCACGAGTCGTGAATTACATCAAAGACCCCGCAAACAATATCCTCCTCTGGGCAGGTACCGTCCAAGACGCAGAAAGCTACCAGATATCCACTTCCATGTCCGTAACCAAATTCCCCTGGGCGGGCGTAATTTGCCATACCCCTTCCGTATCATCAACAGCCATGTCCGTCGTAGGCAGGATATCAGGACCCATGCCTCCCGCATCATTCCTGAGTAGACTACAACAACCCATCGAGAAGCATGCGCCAGAATTGACGCGGGTGAGACAGCAGAGGCAGGAACAAGATTCAGTGAGGAGTTTGAGGGAGCAGCAGGATTCGGCTTATGAACGCAGTTTAGCGCAGGATAGGGAGAGGGCGAAGCAGAAGAAGGAGGAAGCGGAAAGGAAACAGAGGGAAGAGGATGAAGCTAGAAGGGCGGAAATGGAAAAGGAGAATCTTGCGCGGAATCTGGAACGATGGCGGAAGTGGAGAGTTAGTGCCATAGCCCCAGAACCTAGTGCAGATGTCAAAGATGTTGTACGAATTAGTCTGCGTATGCCGGATGGGGAGCGTTTGGTCAGAAAATTCGCTGAAGATGCTAAGATAGAGGAGTTGTATGCTTTTGTGGAGTGCTACGATATACTTCAGTCAGGAGTCTTAGACGAGAAAGTGGAAGAGCCAAACGGGTTTAAGCATGAGTACGGTTTTAGGCTGGTCAGTCCTATGCCAAGAGAAGCTTTTGAGGTTGAAGCCGGTGGCAGTTTAAAAGAAAGAATAGGGCGCAGTGGAAACCTCATCGTTGAGAAGATCAGTGTCGAAGAAGATAGTGACGAGGAGGAAGAGTAGAAAAATAAATATTCCTAGATGTCGTTACGACTTCTTGTATTATTGGAAATTCTTTTTCGCATGGCGCGATTTTCAGATTACGACTTATCGCACAGTATCAAGAGTTCAGTTGATTGAGTGCTGGATGCGAGATATTTTGTGTAAAATATTCTCGATCTCCCTGTACTATCTTCTTTCAATCTCTCATCTTTCGTTTCTATCGTCACGCTGCAGATAATATCATCACAAGGCAGATGTACAAGGTTGTGACGTGGACGTTGGGGTAGAGGTAAAGTCACGACGGCAATGGCATCTCCACTCCTGAAGACTGCGGCCTCGCATCACCATTGATGATATCATATTATAGGGTGGTCATCTAAATCGTTTGCTTAAGAATAAACTTGCCGCCCAACCAAACTGCGGAAGTCCAAAAAAAGAGCAGGACGCAAAATGGAAGCCACCGCGCTGCTCTCTCTGCTTGCTATACGTCCTTAACAAATCCAATCTCAATGACTTTATCTCGCTGCACCTTCAAATTTGCAATCTTCGATCTCGTGTTCTCTCTGAAAAACAAAAAGGCTTTGAGTAATGCTTTCCGAATAAACCCAGTTCCTAGCTTCACATTCATCTTCTCAGCACCAATGACATAGAGCACTTCATGAGCATAGGCGCGTTGCAGGGTTGCGAGATTGGCCGCAGTAGCGGCATTCAACTCGCTGCTTGTCTGCGAAGCCGAAGCTGCGGGCTCCTTGCCACCTCCAGTTGGATTGCGCTCATTGTGTTGTGAAGAACCATCAGCCGGGGTTTCGCCACCGCTGTTGAAGATGACAGAACCTTCTTGATCCACAGTCCGGCGAATCACATGATCGCAGATCTTTTCATAGACTAAAGAGGCAAGGTCCGGTGTGATGACTTCGTCCATGAATCCGTGGCGCACGATCAGTCGATAACAATTGGGAATGGCGAGACGTGAGACGTGATATCGTCTTTCCGCTGGCACGGTTGGTGTCTCCAGTGGTCGAAGATGGAAGAACACTATGACTTCAGGTGCAGTTACGAGCTTGCGAATGAATTGACTGAAGACAATTGGTGTGGTTTCGCCAGCTTTGTCGAAGAATATACCAAATCCTTTGATAGAGCTCAGCTTTGTCGCGCCAAATTTCTGGGAAAGCACAAGAGTGCCGTCGGTTGATTTTTGAACAAAGTGACTGGTCGGGAAACGATCCTCGGCTTCAGCAAACCACTGTTGCTCCTTGCCGAAGCGCCAGAGTATGAAAAGAGCGGCGAGAACAGAGGCGAGAGTAATGGTAAACCAAGCCCCATCTGGAACCTTGACCAAAGAAGCCGAGAGAAAGGTACCATCGAGACAAACGATAATGAGCCAAGGTAGAAACACGCAGAACGGGTTTATCTTCCAGACGAGGATTGCAGCTAGTGTCACCATGCAGGTATCGAAAAACGTGACGAACATTACACAGACTCCGTAGGCATTGCCCAGAGAAGTGGTATTATTAAAAATGGCGGCAATCAAGACCGTCCCAATCATGAGCAACCAATTGACCATTGGCACATACACTTGTCCGTGGTAGATTTTTGAAGTATGGACGACTTTTATCTGCGGAAAATACGAAAGCTTCATGATCTGCGCCATAAGCTATAGAATCATTAGAGCCATGTTCCTTTTAGGTTGTGGTTATAAATACCTGAAACGTAGCCGTGATGATGGCTTGTGAAGCAACTATTGCTGCAAGAATAGCCATAACTAGACTTGGAATGACCGTTCCTGGAGGCGCAGACTTGAAGAATGGGTTTGAATATGCTTCTGGATGGACGGAGATGAATGCAGCTTGGCCGATATACGCGAGTAGAAGGCATGGGAAAGTCCAACAGAGCCAGGACAGTTGGACAGCTTGCCGACTGAAAGCTCCCATATCAGCAAAGAGCGCCTCCACACCAGTGAAGGCCAACAAAATACCACCAAGGCTTCTCCAACCATGGTGTTTGGTCCTAATAAGATATTTGAATGCAAATACTGGCGAAAACGCTTTCAACACGGAATGATCGAACTTGGCAAGATTGTAAATCCCGAACACGGCATTGAAACCTAGCCAGATCAAAACAATTGGAGAAAAGACCATGGTAATCTTGCTGATTCCCAGCGGTTGTATTAGAAACAAGAGCACGAGAATGCCGCAGGTCGTGCCCACGATCGTTGACTTCTCGAGATCCGGAACGACAACACTGAGACCCTGCACAGCACCCAGAACAGATTGAGCTGGTGTGAGCACACCATCTGCAAGCACCATAGACACCGCAAGGACGCCGATAGTTTTCAAGAGCCCGCGGAGGAATCTAGTTTTCTCGATGGTGGTGCGTACCGCCTGACCAGCACTTCCAAGTTCTCCGGACTGATAGCGTTGCATTCGTACCATAGAAGCCTCTCTTGGATCACGGTTGGATATGTTGGCCTGATTGTTCCAAGTCAGTACAGCTTATTTGGTACTGAGAAATCAAATACTAACAAATCGCGACAGTAATGCATACGTGCTAAATGTGCCGCCTTCACCCTCGTTATCGGCATGTAGAATAACAAGGACATATTTGACGGTGACAACCAAAATGAGTGACCAAATAATAATAGATAAGACGCCCAAGAGATCTTCATATGACGGGGCCTCTGTAAAGGTAGAAGAGTAAACCTATTAACATGATCAGTGAAAATCGCTAGATACGCTTAACGATCATAACATACATAAAGCGGAGATGTACCAATATCACCGTAGATGACACCAGTAGCCTGGTAAGCCAAAAGCAAGAGATGGCGCGTGCTGAAAACCTATACACATAATCAAAGCTGGACATAGGATGCAAAATTGATAAGTTCTTACTTGTCTCTTCTTGTAGTCACCCTCAGCACGGAGACCAGGATCCTCATCTTCACCTAGATCTTTCTCGGCAGGTGATTCGATTGAGCTCCGGCGACTATGAATAGAGCTCCTCTGTCGCATAGAATACACACCGCCATGATGGGCGACTGACTTTTCTTTCTTCAACTCTGAAAATTGAATAGTCGCGTCCATTGTACAATCGAACAGGCTTAGTAAAATGCAAGCCTACTCTGCTGGAAACTGTTTGTGCGACAGACTTACTCTCTCAAGTTGCAGAAAGCAGGAATTTATTTAATTTACTATAAATGCGCTAGAGAGGGGGGAAAATACCTCAAACACATGCTGATCGACAGAACGAGGCTGTGCAAGTAGCCTGCGTGTCTGCAGATTACCCGCAGATACAGTAGTTCAGAATATGAACCAGATCGTCGGGGCGGTACCATCATATATTGAGGCATTTTTTGCAAACGATTAATTCCTCTCACAACATGGTGAGAATGCAAAAGAAGCTGAGTCTGCCCGTTGTAATAAGCATCGCAGGAATGCACGGGCCGAGTAGCTAAGATATAAGCGATCCAATGCGAACGTCGACATAGAACTCTAATAGAGATAAGAGTTTTACCTCGGAAGCTTCTGCAACCCGTAACTCTCAGATAAGGTATTGGCACATTTGCCAATGAGCAAGCTCAATCTGGGAGTCCAGCTTGAAAACGTGCTGTTCAATGCTCCAATCGCCAATGTGTATCCACAATTGTCGAAGATATCGTTGCATAGAAAATAATACTTGGTACAACTAGGCGAAACATCCATGTATGTACACACTCTCAGCGCACACGACGGGTCAGCTGGGATAATTCACCATCTTTTCAGCGAATCAAAGACTTCAGAAACACAGCTAGTTTTTGTGATTGGGCGTTTTTTGATGGCGTAAGTAGCGCTGACCCTTCCGATGCAAAGAGAGCCTGTATATCTTTGTAAACCCTGAAAGCAGAGCTACTCCTAGCTTCGTCCACAATTTGACATGCAGCGCAACGGGTATCGACAGATCAGACAAAATTTATTGAACATCGTTAAGAACGATTAAGCGTAGGAGGCGATCTGGATCCTTTTTGACTTTGACGAAACGTCGATAGGTGTGGATTCTCGCACACCTTTGATGGGCACGGAACTCTCGATCTGGATATCAACTTTAGTCGAGCCGCGCCGAGTGCAAGTCTCATGCCGCAAGAGATATTTCGTATTAGTGAGCTGTGCTAGAAGAAGTAGAGAGCGTCCAGGTACCTCTATTCTTGCAGTTGCCAATAGCTAGTGTTAGGAACCCTCAGCAATCGTTCGGTTTTGTTGACAAGTATGACACCGGGACAGGGAAGCGGTAATTGCGGCAGTCCTTGAATTCCTTTCCTTCTCACTGCGGCCCAAGTACTTTTGCGGAACCAGGAATGAATGTACTTCATGTCAACGATGACTACTTGACTATGCTCTCCATTGAAGACGAAGTGAGATTCGGCATTCCAGTCTATGAACGCGATACCCGCGGAGGTAAATTGGTGTACATTTCCGAGACCAATTCCTTTTTCGAAGCTCTGTGCATCGAGTAGACCTCCTATCACGGTCATTTCCCACGATCTTCCCGCTTCTCTTTCTGGGTCTTTTTCTGTCTGTAGACGCTCTTCGCCATATGCAAAGCGGTGGATCATGGTTGCATGAGCAATCTCATGGACTAATGTTATTGCAATACGGAATCGAATTCGGAGCTGTTGTGCCTCTGAGAGGGACGTGCTCGCGTTAGAAGACGCTTCATGATATTTCCAGAAAGTGCGATGCAACCAAATCTCACTTTTCCCGGTCAAGGCAGGCCAGTACTTCAGGGTTGGAAATACCAAGTTGCGATATGTGAATGGTACTCGCTTAGTTGACAGGTCAATCGCAAAATTGCCTTTATATCGGTATGTGAGAGGTACGGTCGCAGCGTACACATCAGGAGGCCAAGTCGCTCGTGAAAGACAATCGCCTCTAGTAAAGACCACGACATCAGCCAGCTGATACAAAAACTCTTCTGTCTTTTGATAATGCAATTCAGTGATGTTGTCGATATTCCGAAGAAATGTGTTTGGCTTTCTGTAGCCTTTGCGGCGCAAATTTCGTGTCTTTTCAGTCTGTTGAAGCGGCGTTTCATGCCCTTCCGGAGCCATATCGACTTCATTGCCTAGAATTGCTCTCACCCACCTGAAGCCAGTTAGCACACGACCGCGATCTTTGTTGAGCTGTAGAGTGTGTGTGCCAAATTACAAGAATCAAACACATACCAATCCATAATATTTCTTTCAGTGAGAAAGAGCGAAGCAAGCTGAAGGGTGGATCGCCAACGCTTATAGGTCGCATCGTCAATGCCTTTCCAATTACTCCTTCGAAATATTGGATGAGTTTCGTTGTCCAAGTCGATGGCCAGGAAAGCTTCACTCTCCAGTGCTCCAAGCTCTTTCAATTTCGAGTGCGCCCGAACTCGAGCCCGCTCCCAAATAATGTCTGTCCTTCGTCTGTGCCATTCAACCATGGTCGGTGCACCTCAAGTCAAAACTGGTGAAACGTAGCTAATTATCAACTGGTGCTCCTGATTTTTGCGGAAGCACAGAAGGCATACAAGTCAAGTTTTGCGACTCAAGCCTGTGGTGCGCGTTGAGTACTTCATCAAAAATTGGCGTGCGCGCATATGCAGGAAGTCCGAATTGTGGTGTTAGAGAATGGGGATTCTGTGGTAAGCAAGGGGGAGTAAATTGCGCTAATGTTTTTGTTTTTGTAATATCCAGAATAGGAAGGATGCCAGCCAAGCAAATTTCTCCATGACTTTCAGGTGGCCTAATCATAGATGCCAATAAGAACAAACACGGATACATATCTCCGTGGCGGCTTTATTGCGCGTGTCCTTCGTTTGCTTTGCTCCAATCTCGTTCAAACTGCGACCATCCTCCTTCTGGCGACTCAGTCATTCTCAAATCGTGCACAACGAGATCATAGGATCCATCGCTGGGCACTTTACCACCGCAAACATTGCCGCCAACCGCAACGTTCAGGATAACACGCCACTCTTCAAATCTTCGCATTCCTGCTGGCTTCTCCGCTTTCATCACAGCTTTGCCGTCGATGTACCAGATACATCTACCCCCTTCTCCATGTTCTGGCTGCTGCCAAGCGAATCCATACGTATGCTGTTTATGTATGTTCGAAAGAGGAAGATCAACCACGCGATGTTTATTCCAATCCTCTCCGTTATGGTGGCCCCAATGCATACAGCAATGATTGACTCGCTCGCCGTTCCAAGCCTCGAAGATGTCCACCTCGCCCTCATTAGGCCATTGGAATGGCTCGGCAGGTAACGACCAAAATGCAGGCCATATCCCATTCGCAGAAGGAGGTGTCAATGAAGCCACTACATAACCTGAGCATTTTGCGAGCCGTTGATGAGATGTCAATCGAGCACTCGTGTACTTGTTGTTTGGTAGGTCAGAGGCTGCGATCGCCCTAATGATCAGTTGATTGGAAGGTGTATGGAAAGAGTTCTGAGGCGAATCCACATAGTTTTCTAGCTCATTATTTCCCCATCCATTATCGCCGAGTTCATGCTGGAAATTCGTGTTGACAGGAACATCAGGAGAGAAATTGGCCTGCCAATATGGTTGCGGACTGGAATGAGAGGATGTAGGCTTGCTGGCGGAAGGAACGGAAGGTGGTTTGCTCAAAAAGGGTATGGAAGGTGGTATTTTGTCTTTGATTTCTAGACGGTCCAAAAATTTATCAAATTTGTTCTTGAATGACATCTCAATATATATATATGTCAGAAAGTAATCTAAATGTAGAAATTGTCGTTGACTTAAAGATAGCAAAATTATAGGCTCAGTGACACAATACTAGTAAAGTTCAAGGTGTAGTGTTGCTGGCAGGAAAAGTTGGGACGAAAGGACCGCCGAGCCTGGACTTCGTCATTAGCTAATTCTACCACCTCAACTGGTGCTTCAACAATTCTCTTTCCATCTCTGACCACGGCATTGTAGTGCAATACCATCCAGCTATGAGAGTCTTCAATTTTTTAACGCTGACGCTGCTCGCCCATGAAGTGCGAGTTGAGAACAAACGTAGACGAATCAGCAAATGAGTAAGAATTCCAGGACATGAATTTCTTGGTTCGCAACCAAACTTTGGACTTTGTTGCCTAACGAGAAATAATAAATGATACACTTCCATCTCAGCTCACTACTGGTATTGTTAAATAAAATGGAAATCTTTCAATATTTTGAAACTAGAAATTCACGCTCAATACAACAGCCACGATGTCTCCAACTCTGGTCAAGACACGATTCCTTATCATATCAGACACCCATGGCTATGAAGCAATGGATGAAAAAAGATCTTTTCGACAAGAGGTACCGCCCTCACAAGTTCGTTTACATTGCGGAGATCTAACAAAAAATGGCATTCCTGAAGACTACGAAAAAGCTATTAACATGCTTGGGTCGATAGATGCCGAGCTCAAACTTGTGATTGCGGGAAATCATGACCTTTCCCTAGATCGAGACTTCTACGAAAAGAATGGCGGCGACATGAATGAACACACGAGAGCAATATCAATTTGGGACGGACCACTTGCAGAAGAAGCAGGAGTTACTCTACTTAATGAGGGCCTTCACAGCTTTACTCTGAAAAATGGAGCAGTACTCACAGTTTATGCATCTCCTTACACCCCAGTATTTGGCGACTCTGCATTTCAATATCCAACCGGGGAAGATCGTTTCAACCCTTCAGAACGAGTTGCCTCAGAAGCGACTTCTACGACTGTACAACCCATCCTAGACTTCCCTGGAGTTGACATTGTGATGACTCATGGTCCGCCTAAATACGTCTTAGATGAAACCTCCAACGGTTCAAACGCTGGATGTCCGCACCTCCGCCGTGCGATTCAACATGCCCGACCTCGATTGCACTGTTTTGGTCATGTGCGTCCCCAGTGGGGACTACGGAAAGTTGTGTGGGATCAAAAAGGCGAAGAAGAAACTGATGATGGATATACTATGCTGCCCAGAGTGTTTGTGAGAAGGAATCAGATGATGAGGAAGCGAACGGCTTACCAAGATCTGAGTAGTGCTAGTGAAGAGGATGAACATGGCGCCGTCACTGTTATGGTCAATGCCGCTATTATGAATGAGAATGGTGAGCCTGCAAATGCGCCTTGGTTGCTAGACTTGGATTTGCCAACAGCTTAGTCAAACTAGCTGAACATTAGTCGTGCTGCAGTGGTAAAAATTCTCAGAAACTTGCAAAGTCAAAAAGCCCTGAAGAAACCCGGGAGCGTGTAGTATACACTATGGCCTCATTGGAATCAATTCATGACGGAAACCTGAAGATATTCCTACAAGTGCTTAATTTTCTGATAGGTAAAGCTGATAATTTTACTCATTATGCCTTCATGCAAAGCAGCTGCCGGACTGGAAATAATCCCATGTCCGACGTATTGAGCCCATCATCCTCGATCAGACCACCCAGGAACTCACAAACTAGTCCTGTACGTATTCTTCGGTCCATACCCATCGATTCACGAATCCCATCCCTTAGTTGAGGTAGCTTTCTAATACTACCCAGAACCTTGTCGTAATCTCCAAGAAAAGTGTGAGATCTCACATCCCCTGACTCCATATCAGTCATCCCATGCCCAAGAGTGACAGCTAGGAAACCTCCAACTTCCAGGCTGTGCGCATCAACGCAATTGTCTTTCCCTAGCAGGAGACTGTAGATAGAGCCGAAGTATCTCGTTTTCTTTAAGGCTATCTGGGCCGGAAAAACCCACTGCGAGTTGAACCGGATGGGATGCCAATTTGTAACAATCAAGGTATTACCGATGATGCACATGTCCTCACCTTCGACGTTGGTTGCCACAACCTCAACAACCTTCCGGCTTCCAGCTGGTGTCCAAACCGAGATACCAGGTCTGACATCTGCCACAGGTATTGTTTTGCCACTCTCCAATTTGACGCCACAGCTGCCCGCGAAACAAGGGTTGCTCCTGTTGTGATAAGAACTCATGTTGACGCGTCTCTTCACAACAGTCCCATGCTCATCCTTGACCACAGCAGATGGTTTTGGAGGCGGAAGACTATCAAAAGCCTGGTCAAGCCTATCTCTACATGAAATAAACAAAGGCGAATCTTTACCAAATTGTAAGGGTCCTGAATCTTTGAACGAATTGCATATTTGTTTGGCATAAGCATTGTGTAAACTTAGGAGGTAGTGCTTTCCCCAACGGCCATAAAATGCGTCAGTACTTATGGCAAGGCTGATTTGTCCGCATGGTTCGGTTCCGTAAAGATCTTCACCAAGGCTGATATTCAACTCGTCTCGCGGGTTTAGGCGTTTGAACTTATCAATCAAAGCTCTGAGCTCTTCACGCTTGGGAGGTAATTGAGCAACACCCATTGGCTCGTGCTCTCCGTTTTTGTTGTTCAATGGTGCAAGGCTACTGAGGAAGTTGCAAATATGTGAGCGGTACTCATGGTAGATTTCCATCTCCATGTGTAGAGATCCCTCGTTCAAGAGCTTGCTTGAGATGTGCATAGAGTTCCTAGGACTATCCAGTGGACTGTAATCCAGATATGCTTCGATTGTTGAGGTTTCAGTCGCGTCCTTGTATGTCAAGAATATATCCCGAGATTGGCCATATTGCAGGTTTCCGATTGAGATGTTTAACGTGTGGTGGATATCAGAGTAACTGCCGTCACTTGTGCTTGTCTGTTTCCCAACGTAATCGCCGACCGCTTCCGCAATTTCAAGTCGCGATGGGGATTTGATCTTCAAAGTCGCCGTTGTGGCGTAAGTTGATTGAAGGTTCGCGATAGCGTGTATGAAAACAGTTCCCTAAAAAAGGAAAATCAGTGGGAAGGCACGTAGTGACACTCTGCAGACTGGCATACAATCATGCCTGCATCTGGGATGAAAGCGTAGTTTCCGTTGCCAATCTCGGCGATAGATTTCAATAGCCCAGATCGGATTGAATACCCGAATCCAAAGGTGTTGATTGAACCAGGAAGCTTGTAATTCCGAAGCTTGGGGATGTATCCCTGAGGCGGACACATGTGATTCGGCAATCCGTCAGTTAGAATCATGATAGAGGCTACACTATTGTCTCTCTCATCATCTTCAAAGAGCTTGATACCTGAAATGCTCTAGTCAGATATGAGGAAAGGATTTGATGGACGTCGTTCCCACCTTCTAAAATACCATGCCATAAATTTGTCATCGACTCAACTTTCAGAGAATTAATCTTCGTCAATGTCGCGGTCTTATTTTTCTTCGTCATCGGGAGTAACTGCTGGACGACCTTCGCTTCAGTGGAGAATGTGACCAGACCTAGGCGATCATTCTCATCCAATGTCTCGAGGATAGTTCTTGCAGCGTGCTTAGTTAAATCCAGGACTGTAAGCCCATTCCTCTCCTGTTCAGATGGGTTCGCCACGGGTGCTGGTGCATCTGAGTTCATGGAACCGGATACATCAATAACAAGTACAATATCGCATGGGACATGTTTCATCGACTTGGTTGGCGCTTTTGGTGGTGTGACAGTCACTAAAAGACTGTTTGAGCTGGGAATTGGATGTATATCCAATCCAACCTCGTTGGTCGATCCATCTTGTTTTGGAAGATGTACAAGATCACTTGTGATCTGCAAAGACTTGCGGACCTAGATACTCTGTTAGATCTATTGGTTGAGGTTCAAAGGGCAGCGATTACCATGGTGTCTGTCAGATTTAATGGTTGGATAGAAATATGCAACACTGCTATGATATATGAGTAGAGAGAATATCCCGATTAAAAGTTGCGAAAAGTACAAGAAGTGACTGAGAGAAGGGGAGAGATACAAGAACATTATTTAGTGTGACTTGAGGCGGATTCACCAAAATTCAGTCGGATGAGGCTGTGACTCAATATCGCCTAGTCTTGCACATGTTTACCATCATTCCAATGATCTCGACGACCTAGCGGTCAGGCGGTGACTCTCTCCAGTATACTATTCACAAGCTCGATCGATATGTAGACGCTATACTTACATTGTGACTGTTAGGCCCTGTCCAATTGCCTCTCCCTCTAAGGTACAGATGGATTTGATTTGGCCACTTTTCCAGGCCACAGCGGCTACAAGGCTGAGTTTCTGTACCGTCTTTAATCGACGGTCAATGCTGCGTAGAACGTCAAGATCTGCTGCGGCCAGGAGTCGGCTCAGGAATTGTGAGGTTGTCGGTGAGGGGACGGTCCAATGGTGTGTTGCTGCGCCCCTTTTGGTGGCGCTATTTAATAACCTACAGGACCTTTTCAACGCCAGTTATGATCGTGAATCTGTGGGAGATTTCTGCAAAAGTGAAACCGTAACGGCTGGAGGGAATTGCGGTAAGTATTGAGTCTTCAGGAACTTACGTCAAGGAGAGTGAGTCTTAATCTGAACTTGCTTGTAGAAAAGCGACAACGTCTGCATCTGGGCACTAGAACCTGTGGGCTTCAAGTTCGTTTCTTCAAATTATGACGTCGCTTATATGGAGTCTAATTAGTTCGTTGCAAAGACCGCGTGCTTGTGAGATTTCAATCTCAAACACAGATCTTTTCTTGCTTTCCACTCTTTGATGACTCCAGCGAAGGTGCACCCCACCTCAACAAGCACCTCCCAGACCTTGCTCTCCAGATCTTCCCCAAATACCCTGTTTTGTTGCTCAACATCACCCCATAGTCTAAGACCTTCTCCTTTATCTGAATCGACTAGATCTCCCTCATCGACGAGATGTCCCGCGTTCATCTTGGGTGTGTTCGAATGCATGAATGCAGGTCTTACATTCTCCACTACCGCTCCCAATGGTCTATCAACCTGCCTTTTCGTGAGCTCGCTCTTGACAAGCCCATTGCCAAACTTGGCCATATCATCCGTTGGGTGAAACTGAACCATTCCTGATCCTTTGAATTGGCCTGATGTCCAACGTCCTATTGCCATGACTGGAGACTTCACTCTGTAGAATGGGAGTCCAAGAACGAGCGCTGCAGTCTCGAATGTGTTCTTATCTCCTTCACCCATAGCGCCCTGACTTAGAAGAGGATAATATACGCCTCCCCACACATTGTAATATGCTGCGAGTAGTAACGTTTTTAAATGCTTGCTCTTATCGACAAGTAACTGTCCTGCTTCACTCGATGCGGGCGGTAAAGTGTCATTCGGAAACTTCTCCATTCCAGTAATCTCGTAGAACAAGGGGGATTCTGTGCCGACCCAAAAATCAGGCCAGCCTACAAACCCTGTGGCAGTATAGGGCTCTGTTGTGAATAACTCCTTGTTTGGATCGACGAGGGGTATAGAATCCGAGTCGAGGTACAAGACATTCTCAAAGGTAGAAAACAGAATAGCTAGCCCTTTGAGTTGGTAGTGTGTAATTTTGAAACCGGCGTCGCTGCCCTTTTCTGTTTCACCTTCGGCAGGCGCTAGAAAGTCTGATAATACCATACATCTCGCATTGAGATTCGGAAGAATCTGCTCACAAAGCTCTTCTTCATATTCGTCCCAGTCTGGTAGAAAAGCTTCCACAGGGAGTGTTGAACCAGTTTTTCGTAACATCTTAATGCCCACGATTGCAGGACCAAAGTATTCCCCTCCTACTACTGTGACGATACCAGCTCCCGTGAACAAACTGGTGATTGCGTCGTCTTGGATATCGAGATTGTCCAAATGACTTTGAAAAGCACTATGCGAGTTCTTCATGGATTGCATCTCACTCTCAGTAAGAGCAACGTGGGAAATGGGACGTACTCGATACGCCCCAGCTACATCCAACGCAGCCACATTATTCGCAGCGTAGTCGACAGTGACGCGCTTCATCGAGGGTCTCGCATCTGCAATGTACCGCGCCCATGTTGCCCAGAAACGCTGCACCGGTTGAGAAGCCGTGGAATTGTGGTACACAATCACGGTGGAGGCCGAGAGCGGCAGTCTTGACTCTCTCGAATGAAACAGCGGCGAAAGAAAGCCATTATTGTGTGACAATTGCGTTGGTCGGTAAAGAAAGAAGAGCGTTGCGATGCAGAGGAGGAGGCTTGCAAAGATGAGACGCTGGAGCTTGAGCCTCATTGTATAACTATATTGAGGCGGTTTGATCGACTGCAAGGCTCACGACGAGTCATTGCTACATTGGCCAGGCTTTTCAAATTGAACCAAATGCTTTGTGTGCCTTGACTCAATGATAATAATATGGTCTTTGCAAAGAATAATAACAATAATGCAGCGCGGAACATTCGAACCAACAAACTAGGTTGTGGCGTCACTTGAAGTCTTGGCGGCATTTCCTCCCCTCCATCTCACTTCGCATCTTTCCTTTTACATATCCATATTTCGTACCGGACATTTCACTCAACAGTCTAAAATGTACCTGCATATCTCAATGATTGTAATCAGTTGAGGACGAAGCCAGACGTCGGGGAAACATGCCTTATGGGGACTAGTCGATTGCCATCCTACCACGCCCTCTGAAGTTACAATCGCTGCTTGCCGTTTTCCTTCTGTCCTTTCGTCTCAGACCAGTCCTACAACGTGTCTCACTTTGCAGTTCATATCTTCATTTCACAACCTTCGTATTCTCTCATTTTTCTCGCCCTCTGCTCATCAATTTTAAGGCCCATCACCAAAGACAGTATGGCACCTTCAGCAATTACTGTTCTTCCCACCACGGAAGAGGTGAATAAAAAGCAACAGCTCGCAACCAAGGAGAAAACTCCATTGCAGGCTATCTCGCAGGGAATGTGTCTGCCTGGAATTCCCTCTTTCACAGATTTTGAGAAGCAGCGCCACTGGATCCTCGAGCATATGGTAAAACCCTACTATCCACAGTACGTATGATTCTAACTATCCAGGCTGGTGCATTTCGCGTCTTCGCCCGCAAGGGTTTTACTGAAGGCATGAGTGGCCATATTTCTGTCCGCGATCCTGAATTTCCTCACCAATTTTGGACCAATCCACTCGCTGTGCACTTCGGCCTTTTAAAAGCGTCGGACATGATTCTGGTTGACTTCGATGGTACTGCGATTGGTGGAAATCTATCTCGTCCTGCGAATGCAGCCGGCTTTCTCATCCATTCTGCCATTCACAAAGCCCGACCAGACGTTCACGCAGCATGCCACACTCACTCCAAATTTGGAAAAGCGTGGAGTTCATTTGCTAGACCTTTGGACATGCTGAATCAAGATATCTGCTATCTTTATGGTGATGCTCACGCTGTCTACCATGAATTTGGTGGTATCGTTTTTAGCGAGGAAGAAGGTGCTAGACTTGCTGCTGCGTTGGGTCCACAGGGCAAGGGATTGATTCTCAGAAATCATGGCTTGCTCACGGTGGGAACCACGGTCGATGAAGCTGCGTATTTGTATACGCTTATGGAGCGGAGTTGTGAGATTCAGCTTATGGTCGAAGCGGCAGCTGCGAATGGTATCAAAAAGGTGCTTGTTGAGGACGAGGCCGCAGCGTATACATTCAAGATGACGAGTGATCCTGAAGCGTTGTATTGGGAATTTCAACCGGACTTGGACTACGAATTTGCGAGAAATGGTGATTTCAAGAATTAGGCCTAGAAGAATAATAAGAAAAAGGGCCAAATACCCTAAATCGATGCGTACTTATCGGTGCACGTGTATACAGGCGATGGGAGAGACTTCGCGTTGCTTCAAATCGTTGAAGAGCTGTGGCACTTATCTATTCAGCTTCTGCCACGGAGAGCAGCGTCAAGGAAGAAATACAGCAAACAAGGAATCCTCAAGCCGATGGCAACATATCCAACTGGCCCATGATCCTATTCGGGGAGCTCGGGATCTCTTCCTCTTTGCCATCTTGTCATTGCAACTGTCGAGTCTCTGAAATGCGGCAGCGATTCTTTCGTGACTGGATTGCTGGGCCTTTAACCCGCTCTGCCCCAGCTCAACTCTTTTAAGAGTCGCCGGTTTTATATATTGGGAAGTAGCACAAAATTGTTGGGTTGCGAAACTCATTGTAGCATAGTTTATACCACAAACTTCTATGGTTGAGGTATGGTTCCCAGGATATGAAAGTCATATGAGCACAAGTTTGTAGACCTGTCCCTTTGCGGGAAAGCAGCTGAGCATAGCTTCCAAGCACGTCAGACAAATCTGTACTCTGCTATGGCCACGAGTGGACCCACAATTGCATTTGGGGTGTGGAATCGGTTTGGTACCTCTGTATTGATGGTATCAGAAGATGCTGACAATCCAAAAACCAGTTACTCATGAAGATAGATTGATTCCTATATCATGTCGCGGCTTTCTGACCATATTGTAGAACATCACTCCTTGAGTTAACCCATTGACAAGGAGTCTTCCAGCGCGAACGTCTCAAGAATTCCAATCGTCCTACGTCAACCCAAAGTTAAGGAACAATCCCATCATTTCTTTCAAGATGAGTCAACGTTTAGTTCCTCGTCCGAACAACCAAAAATGGCAGAAATTGGAGGACAACGAGGAAGAGCCAGAACTAGATGGACTCAAGACGCCTGATAGCGAATTCAGCGACAAAAACCTGAAAAACAAGACGCCTCATGTTATCACAAATTATCTTCCAGTGAAAACATGGCCTTCCCTGCTTGTGGAGTATTCTCTCTCGTTTGGAAAAATCTTAAACAACGAAGACAAGCCTCCTTCCCCTGTCAACGAACGCCGTGAGAAGATTCGAGTTCTGTCCGGACTGCGAGAATATCTGCTCAGTCACGGGGTAAACATTCAATGGAGCTCGGACGGCACACTGTTGTGGTCCACAGCTAGATTTGATTCTCAGCCTGGCACCCATGCCAGCCAGCCCCATGTGGAGTACAACGACGTTGAGTTCCAAACGCAAAACGGCTCTGTCAAGAAGATTTCATTCGTGCTTCTGAATCATCAAGCGGACTACAACCTCACAAACCCGGCCTCAACGTTTCCGGGCTATGATCTGATCCGGGAGCCAAAGCTCATCACAGCAATGAATGCTATCGTAATGGAACAAATCAGTTTGGCACAAAAAACTTCGACCACTGGCCACCTTCACGTAGAACAGGTTGGGGCCAACAAATTCTTTTATGACAAGGCTTGGGCTCATCTAAGCGGTGGTGGGAGATTTGATCAGAATCGGAAAGGTGACTTGATCACCATGAGAGGGTACTTCATATCTGTCCGCCCGTCTGCAGATAATCGCTTACTGTTGAACGTCAACACGGCCACTTCCGCTTTTTTCCAGCCTATGCTGGTCTCGCAATTCCTGACAAATTGGGGCGGCAACCTTCCCAAGGCTTCGGAGATACTGAAAGGTGTGCGGGTAAGGATCACATACGATCGGGACCAGCATGAAAATACGAGTAATGCGAATCCCAATGATGAAGAATATCGCACCAAATACATCACAGAGATTATCGAAGGAAGATTGAACCGCCAAAAGTTTTCGAAGAGAGGTCAAAAGCAAGGGCCTCCAGAAGGATCTCTCGTCCTAGATTATTACAAAGGTTCGTACTGCAATCTCATGACAATATGTGGCTAACCTTGGACAGAGCTTGGATTGAGGCCTCAATCTTCCAACAATTGTTTGGTCAATTGTGGGACACCTCTCGACCGGAACGGCCATCCCACCCCTGGCACCCTGTTCTATCCCGCGGAGTACCTCGAGATCACACCGTACAACATCATCAAGAGAACATTGAACGGTAACCATTCTGATGCCATGAAAGATGTTGCTGTCCGCGGACCTAAGCAGAATCGAAATTTGATTGAGCAGGAAGGATTCTCTTTGCTTGAATTAGAAAGCCCTGCAGGCGCAGAAGCAAGTTTATCTTACCCCAAAAATGGAACGAAGCTAATTGTTGTAGATTTTGCCACTGACTTTTGGTCCCGGCCTTTTGAAGATTCCCGCAGCGTTCTTGCCTCCTCCAGACGTTCTTTACTCGGGTACTCTCAGAAAGACTGGGACAGGCGCAATGGGCATTCGAAATGCACGTTGGAGCTTCAAACATGGGACTGAAGTCTGCAAGTTCCGGGAACCGGCTACCATCGAGGATCTGTTCGTCATTCGGCTCACCTACAACAGCTTCGCAGTAAACATGGACCAAATCTACAGTAATTTCATTACAGCATGCACGAAACACGGAATGATAAGCAAATGCCTACCTTTGGGCCGGTTAGACCAACAACGCAATCTTCTTAACATTCCAATCCAACGAGATCAAACTTTCGAGGCTTTGTATCCACATTTGCTCACATCCTTGCGCTCAAAGATCCAATCGTCATTCTCGGTAGCAAATCGGGCTGCGACTCACAAGCCACTGGCTCTGATCATCCTTCCGTCCCAAGACGCTGATCTCTATGGAGCTGTCAAAAAGGTCTTTGATTGTGCTCTTGGGATGCCTAATATCTGTTGTCAGTCAGAAAAACTCGCAAAAACCAATCCGACCTTTTCAGAATCATATCTCTTCAATCTGACGGCGAAAGCCAACTTCAAGCTTGGTGGTCAAGTGCACAAGCTTGATGACCGCTCATGGGCTGGAGTTGATACAGAGCGTCTTCTTATAATGGGCGCTGATGTCACCCATCCCAGTCCAGGGTCTCCTTTGGGTACACCATCCATCGCGGCATTGGTGGGTAGCGTCAACAATGACCTTGTGACTTTTGAGGGTTCAGTTCGGCTCCAAAAGTCTCGATCGGAAGTAAGTGACACGTACCTTATTATTACATTGATATGCACTAAAAATTCTCTAGATTATCGGAAATATGGAAGAAATGGCGCGCGAGAGAATTCTCTCTTGGAGTGCACGGAACAGGGCATTTCCAATCAAGATTATTTTCTATCGTGATGGAGTAAGCGAATCGCAATACGATGCCGTTCGTCGTCACGAGATTCAGGCCATCAGAGATGCTTATGACAAAATTGTCGTTGATGGCCAAAAACCTCAATTGAAAGGCCTGCTTCAAATCACATTCTTGGTGGTATGTCTACAAACTGGGAGGACCAGCTTGCGGCTCATGAACTCTTCCAGAGCGTTTCTCCCACTCGGTGCTGACTATTGTGAACGCAGGTTGGAAAGCGCCATAATACGCGGTTCTACCCAGATGGCGACGATAACACGACAAGCAAAGACAATAGCAATGTCAAGCCCGGGCTATTAGTTGACTCCGTGGTCACTCGCGGAAACATTAAATTGCCAGACGGGAAGGTGATAACCGCCAAAGACTTCTATTTACAGTCGCATCAGGCTCTCCTGGGCACAGCTCGATCTGCTCACTACGTGGTCCTTGAAAATGAAGTCCAAAAGCGCGTGCGTGGAGGAGTTTTTGTAAAACTGAGCGACCACGACATACAAACGATTGTAGGTGTTGCTATTAATGTTTCTCAATTGGTGCATCGCTAACTTTGAGCAGACACATTCGTGTTGCTACACTTATTCTCGTTGTACTTCTGCTGTGTCTTACTGCACACCAGCATACTACGCCGATCGTCTTTGTGCCAGAGCCCGAGAATATTTCAAAAGCTGTCGCAATCTGGTTGACAAGCCAGGCGCGAGGCGAGATGAACAAGATCGGCAAGATTACGACGACTATGTTGAGCAATGGAAAAGCGATGTGCCTCGCAGAATATCGACTAATCCAGCATGGCAGCCTTACACAGATGCTCCAAATCCTTGGTGGGGAGCGAGGTGGATAGGCGACGCCATGTTCTGGCTTTGATAAAGGAATGGACTATGGAGGTAGTTGGTCTATTGATCGGTGTGTGGTTTGATATTGGTCAGTCACTCTGCTCTTCTTTTCAAAATGTTATCCTTCCTGCGTTAAATTGGGGTGATGTACTAAGCACTGTTCTTCTGCGTTCCTTTCGCGTTGCGTTTGCGTCTTGAGCTTTAACCCCCACTACTCGTGTTGCGTTTGTCTCCTCCTATTTTAATAAGTCATTTTTTCCACACTGTGGGATTTGATTGATTCACTGTCCTTTCTAGTTCCCTCTGTTTCGCTCGGCTTTGCTTTAGAGATTTCTTTCTCTTTGTTTTTGATTCTTTCAATGTTATATATAACCACAATTGAAGTTACCATAACCTGGTGTGAGTACTTCCGGATGTGCAGTGCAGTAATCTCAAGTTTTATCATACGTAAACGACTCAATCGTAAAGCTCAAAACCGAATAGTGCCAAAATTCTGAAAGATCGAAACAATGGGGTTGAAAGGTTGATCGAGATTCCACTCCACCATTATCCTTAGAGCATGATCAAGGTCCGCGGGCGTTAAAATTCCAGGTTGATTCCACTTGCTTGCGAAGTTAGAATTGTGAAAGAACTATTGTTCTGCAGCATCTTTGCCATGATGTGTGTTCCCTCTCTCACTAACGTTTCGGATTTAGGATGTTCTTTTCCGAGGCTACTTTCATTAACGATGAGGGTGTTGTACTATTGATGGTTTCTAACGTGAAGCTGGCGTGACATCACGCCCTATCATCGCGGAGATCGGCGGATTTTTGCGGCTTACTCAACATTTGACAACCGCCACTCATGGCACCCAATCCAACCACAAAAACATATCTATATCTAATGTGTGCCTCCTCGTTGTACCGCCAATCCCCTGGACATGGCGAAGCATCTGATGGTCAAGACGCTTCCCAATCGGGCGGGCTGTGGACTGCGGGGGTTACAACATAAAAATTCCCGACCACGATGGAGAGCTCAAGAAGTTGTCCGTTATATTACAACAAGTGCCGTCACTCAACAGCCCGCGCTTGACCTCCCAATTCCTCGGCATGAGAAAGTACTTCCCTTAGAGCATATTGGGCGGAAGCGTCGGTTGGAGGCTTTGAAAGAAGCAAAACCTTTCTCCGAGTTCTCCGAGTTCTTGACCGATAATTACCAGCGACAGCATGATTACTTACGCATAAGTATTACAGAGCGATGTAATTTGCGATGCCTCTATTGCATGCCGGAAGGTCAGTACTGTCACTTATCCTAGTATAAGAATAATCTGACATGATATGCAACTGTAGAAGGCGTATCTCTATCCCCACCCGCCCATCTACTCACCACTCCAGAAATTTTCTATCTATCCTCTTTGTTCGTATCTCAAGGCGTTACAAAGATCCGGCTTACCGGCGGTGAACCAACTGTACGCCGAGATATTCTACCCCTTATGCGCCAGATCGGTTCGTTGCGATCCAAAGGCCTTCGCGAGATCGCCCTCACTACGAACGGCCTCCTTCTACACCGTAAACTGGACGCTATGGTGGAGGCTGGTCTAACAGGGGTAAACATGAGTTTAGACACATTGGATCCGTTCCAGTTCCAAATTATGACGCGTCGAAAGGGCTTTGACGCTGTCATGCGGAGCATAGATCGAATCTTGGAAATGAACAAGCTAGGAGCGGGGATCAAGCTCAAGATAAACTGCGTCGTCATGCGTGGTATGAATGAACGAGAAATAATACCATTCGTAGAAATGGGACGGGAAAAGGACATTGAAGTACGCTTCATCGAATACATGCCATTTGGAGGTAACAAATGGAGCAAAGGCAAAATGCTGTCTTATAAGGAAATGCTAGACATGATCCGCCAAAAGTACCCGGATATACACCGTGTTCAGGGCCACAAAAACGACACAAGCAAGACATTCAAAGTACCTGGCTTCGTGGGCAGAATTGGCTTCATTACTAGCATGACTGAAGACTTTTGCGGAAGCTGTAATCGCCTTCGAATTACTGGGGACGGCAACCTTAAAGTTTGTCTTCATGGCAACGCAGAGGTCTCATTACGAGACATGCTTCGGGAAAGCAATGACGGAAACCCCATCGACGACGAGGCTTTCGAAGCTCTCAAGCAAGTCGAAATGGATAGAAATCAAGGACGTCTTGCTGAAGGAACGACTCTTGGTTGGGGTGAGCGCGAACGAAAACTCCTCGATATCATCGGCACCGCGGTGAAACGGAAAAAGGAGAAACATGCAGGAATGGGCGAGCTGGAAAATATGGAGAACAGACCCATGATTTTGATTGGTGGGTGATTCCTATATTCACTTTGCCTGTGGACTCTGATATACTGTGTCACAATGATTTACGCAGCATTGTCGTCTTGGGTAGTGGGCGATCAGTAATGAGATATGAGACTTCTCTCATCAACGACGTTCTTTGCATGGAATTGGCGTTTTATACCATTTACTTCGTCTCATCTGCTTTAGTCTCGCAAATAGGGTATCTAGAATGTACAAATCTGTATATCTGTGCCAGTGCCTTTTTCACTCTTACCAAGATCAGTTCACTAATGATATCTTGCCTAATAGAGACGTTGAACCTTATGGCCACGCCACAACATCCCACCACTTACACGAACGTCAACGGTCGACCGGTGGCTATGCGTACCCCCCAGTATACCTCAAGAACTTCGCCATTAATATTGCCAACTCACCTACTTTCCTGCTCTGCAAAATTGAGCAACGCCCCACCGAGCGTCCGATTTTTCTCGCATCAGTTTCAACTAAGACGTGATGCTCGGGCTTGGAGAAAGCGATCAGAGACAGTAGAGGATTGGCCGGAACCTGTGCCACCGCAGCGTGCACCTCCTTCTGCATCTGTTACTACCCATACTGTGACCATTGAGCCGAAGCCGGTTGATCTAAGAAGACAAGCTACGATAGCGAAATGGGCAGTATCCGAAAACGCCCAAAATGGACGCACAACGAGCACCAGCGGAACTGTGCATCGTCCAAATCGTCCTTTAATAAGGAGAATCCTTGGTCCTACAGGTGGGATTATCAATATCCAGGCTGGATTGCTAGAGACAAATTTGGCCTCCCCGAGAACCAAGTTTTCAAGTTCAGAGGAGCTTGTAAACCGTGTTTCGGAACATTCAATAGGAAACATCAATACCAAAGAGCATCGAATAAAACGACAACCGGTCAAGGCAAAAATAGAAGTTCTGAGTGAGCAAGATTTGTTCGATCCCTTTGAAGAAGACGTGGAAGATCCATTCGCCAAATCGCGTGAACTTATGAGTAATATCAAGGTGGATGACATGAAAAAAAGAATTAGGGTCATAGACAGGTACGCGTGGAAGACCGAAAGGTACACGATACCAGGACTGAGAAAGGATCTCTTTGCTCTAGTGTGCGGTGTCTCTCCCGTAGAGAAGAAAACAACAGAGTGGAAACTTTTGAGGATAGGGCCTGCGGAGCTTGCCAGAGTCATCAGGATGAGGGGAAATGAGTTTGCGGAGAGGCCTAAAGTGTTGAATGATGCAGATTCTGATCCGAAGCCAGGCCAGAAATCCACCCCAACCATAGGCATCAAGGGCTCCCTAAGTCTGACCCAACCTTTTACTCCAACTCCGTCGCGGCTCAGCGTATTTAATCTATCTCGTGGATCTCAGGGTCGACAAAGCAGATCGCTCTCGACACAAGCATGGCTCTCGGAAAAGTCACAACCAAAATCAGCAACACTTACTCATCTCAACTCTGCTAGTGAAGTACACATGGTAGATGTCGGAGGAAAGGAAGCTACCCACCGCACAGCCATCGCATCTGGGAGTGTTCATTTCAGCAATGCGGAGACTTACTCCCTCATTAAAAATGCCCAGCTCAAAAAAGGAGATGTTTTGTCCGTGGCACGCGTCGCAGGTATAATGGCCGCAAAGAACTGCCCACTTATCATTCCATTATGTCATCCCATATCCATTACTAGTGTCACTGTGGATCTGGAACTCATACCTGGAAATAACTCTGCAAGTGCGGAGCTTGTCGAGGGTGTCCCTACAAACAATGGCAGCGTAGCGGTGCAAGCTACTGTCAAATGTTATGGTCCTACTGGTGTAGAGATGGAAGCATTGACTGCGGTTTCTGGGGCATGCCTAACTATCATCGACATGATCAAAGCTGTAGACCGTGAGGCTGTAATTGGACCAAGCAGAGTAGTGTTGAAAATTGGTGGGCGTAGTGGTGATTCGGGGAGTGGAACAAAGATGTGATGCTGAATGTGGATTTGAATTTATTCTGGAAACTCTACTACACCGGATGAACGTGAATGATAGGGAATAGGACTACTTTTCGGTCAACCGGACACTGCAACGCGTACTCAAAGCAATCACCTGTCCTCCGCCACATCGCTGTTTTTAGGAGAATGACTCGCCATGAATTTGGAACTCGTGAGAGTAGGTCTTTGGGGACGGGTAGGAGACACTTCATGTGCTCTATCATCCTTTGGAATCTCCACATCTATCACGTCCTTCCTCCGTACATCATCCAGCAACTGCGAACTATTTCGAGTATCCTGAGTCGGTCTTTCGAGCCGTGGTCTAAACACCACAGGTGCATCCTGAACTTTCGGTAACTCCACATCGATCACACACTTCCTCCGTACATCATCCAACAGCTCCGAACTCTGTCGACTATCCTCTTCAGCCAACCGTTCCCGTAGGGAAAGTTTGAAGGCCTTGTAATCGTCTACATCCTCTGCAAGTGGAATTCGCATGAGCCGATCTACTGGAAATGGGTCGTCTCGTTCAAATTTGACATCGTACAATGCTTGCAGTTTGTCGTTCTCACTTGTATTGTATGGACGAAGTGCCCAGCCAACAACCTTATATCTTTTGATGATGTCAGCTCTAATAATGGAGCATGTGTTACCTTCTGGAACACCACTCACAGGCCTTCGTATCTAACTCCGGCCCGTGGAGCATTGATCGAAGCAAGATTGTGGCTCCGCAATACACGGATGGGGTATCGAGCACGGAAAGTCCTTGCTACAAGACGATGACGACCGGGCTCTTCTGGACCGCATCTATATGTGAAGGTCTCGGGCGACATTGACTCAACTTCATTTTTCCCAGTTAAAACAATCGCGTAACACGATTTTTCGTCATAGCATATCCCTCCATTATTACACTTGTTGTCAATGATGCCGTCGCGAAATGCAAAAATGGTATTGAGCCACCACCTAAGATGTCACATGCAATTAGCAGTTGCCAGATGAGGTTTGCATCGCTCTTTTCTTGTATAACTGCCGATGGCTCTTACTGGCCCGCAGTAAATTTGGCATTTCCGTGGACGTAGGCACGAGTGTTGTCCACCAACTCCGGGTTCTGCTGGCGGAAACGATTGATCAATGCCTGCATTTATTTGTCAAAGTAAGCCCAGGAGTGTGTGAAAACGCGATATCATCAAGCAAAATGACGAGAGCGAGAAAATGAGGGAGGTGACGCACCTGCTTGGTTATATCTCCTGGCAAGCACACTCCCGAGAGCCGACCACCCTTTTCGTAAAGAGGGGTCCTAATATGTTTCAACGGCCCATATGTCGATACCAGGTATTCAACCACGCAATCCGCCTCCATAACCAACATTTTCGGCCATCGTGTAGCTTTCCCACGTAACTCATCTATGGCAAGATGGATGCGCGAGAACCGAAGCGTGTGCAGTGGAATTTGATGTTGCTGCATGAGGATAAGTAGAGTGTGTATGGAGATGATTTCATCCTGGCCAAGGGCTTTGGGGCCTTCTCTAGCGACGAGCGGATCAAGGTCATCTCGAATCCAAGCTGCTGCACAACGAAGTGCTTCTGGTTTGAGGCTTTCGGGGATGTCTCGTTCTTTCCATGTAAGTTGGCCCCATTTTGTGCCGCTGCTGGCTATGGCTTTGGGAGAGAATTCTGGTGGAGTGTCCGAGTCTTTGGAGGATATCTCGACTTCTGGTCGCGACAGTGGGCGAGGCTTGTGGCTATTTCGGGGAGCCATGCTGGTAGTGTTTGGTATGATGCGAAGGTGAGAGAAGAAACAGAAGTTAAAGACAGCAGACGAGAGTTTGCTTTTGTGCAAGCTCTCTGTTTCACGAGAGTAGGACGGCAGTAGCGATCTATTTAGTAATTATGCTGAAGGTGCTGCCGGTATGTTTCTTGCCCAATACTCTGTAGAGGCCATAATGACGCTCAAAGCACAGCTTGCTGTCGCGTAACCGTGGTTGAGGTCTAGGATTGGGCCTGCAAAGCGCACTTGAAGTCCGACTTTGGCAATTCTCATGATAGTTAATAAGGCTCAATTGAATGACAGCCTCAAAATAAGAGGCTGCGACGCGAATTCCAAGCCTTGGGCGGCTGAAAAGTGAACCAATCATCGTCCGGCAGTTTCACCGCAGGCGTTACATTTTCATGCTTAATTTGACCTCCCTCGTGGAATAACATTAATTGAAGTCGCCTGCCAAAAGAATTGTTCAGGCCTCCAACCAGTCTAAATTCATTCTGAAATGCTTTATCCAGCTTTCTACAAGTAGCTGTTTTCCAATTTAGCGTCCACCATGGACACCTCTGCAACAGAGGGACTTTACTTATCAAGCACCACTTGCCATCGGTGACACCAGGTGAGAAAGGCCGCTTCCAATGAAAACGGACCGAAGTCCTCATCTTCTTCAAGTCTTCTTCATCGTCCAGTGGAAGTAACCCCGCAAAGAGGGCTCGAATCCGGGGTAGAAACTAGGGCCGTACTTGGCAATGGCACCGCATCAGTCATTGGTTCTACGCGTGATAGGAGTACAGAGCTAGTTCTAAGGTGGCGGACAAGATGATCCTCAAAGTGTATAACCTCCTCTCCTCGAGCAGCAGACCGAACTACCTATACAGCGAGGACACGAAATTCTTGAACTCATACAAATGTGAAGACCGTGCACTTGTGCAAGATCCATCACTATATTCACTTTCGGTAGACAATTATCCGAAAGTCTGCAGTACTAAACGCTCTAATCGTATTGGACAATGGCTGTTCCCTCTTCCCAAAAATCGAAAGACGACAAATACGTAACAGCAAGCGATTCCAAACTCATGTCGTCTCGGAAAAATGTTGAACTTCTGGAGAATGGAGCTGTCACAAGGCGGCCGCTGCAACCTCCAGAGTTGGTTGCCAAAATGAGCGTCGAGGAGAGGATTCATGCCGAAAAGAGCTTGCGACGGAAAATTGATTTGAGGTTACTACCAATGGTTATTATTATGTGAGACCCGAAGTTCGCTGGTAGCATACGTACAAAGGCTGACCAGGGAACCTAGGTACATTATGAATTATCTGGATCGCAATAATATAGCAGCTGCCCGTATAGCTGGACCTAACGGAAAAGGATTACAGGATGAATTGAAGATGACAAGTACCCAGTATCAGGTTAGTTGAGCTCAACAAACATGGTCGGAGGTCTTACCTCTAAACATTTTCGCAGACCAGTATTAGTATCCTTTTTGTAGGTTATCTCCTGATGCAAGTTCCATCAAATATGATCTTAAACAAGATGGGAAAGCCAGCCATCTATCTGCCGACAGTTATGATCATTTGGGGAATTATTTCTGGCGCAACAGGAGGCGTCAACAGCTATGGAGGATTGATTGCTTGTCGTTTCTTTCTGGGCTTCGTAGAGGCTGCGTACTTTGTAAGTCCCCTGGATTTTCTGCCCACCAGATCAAACTAATTCCTTATCAGCCTGGCGTACTGTTCTTCTTGAGTTCGTGGTATACACGTAACGAACTGGGCCTTCGGACAGCGTTAATGTACTCTGGCTCTCTTATTTCCGGGGCATTTTCAGGTCTCATTACTGCTGGTATCACAAATGGACTTGATTTGGCTAAAGGACTTCGAGCTTGGTAAGCCAATCCTCCCTATATGCAGAACGCCGGTATACTAATATAAATTCCAGGCGGTGGATGTTTATCATCGAGGGAGCCATAACAGTGGTCATCGCTTGCGTAGCCTTCTTCATTCTACCCGACTTTCCCAGAACAACGACCTGGCTCACCGAAGAAGAAAGACAGCTTGCAATCTGGCGACTTGAGGAAGACATCGGCGAAGACGACTGGGTATCAAGCAAAGACCAATCCTTTTGGCATGGATTCAAACTCGCGGGCGCAGACGCGAAAATGTGGATCCTCATGGTCATGCTTACAGGCATTGTATCCTCCGCATCTGTGACGAATTTCTTCCCTTCTGTCGTGAAGACTTTGGGATACGGCAACATCCAAACGCTTCTGTTAACGGCACCGCCGTATGTGTTAGCTGTGTTTACGGCAATGGCTAATGCGTGGCATGCGGACAGAACGGGAGAGCGGTATTGGCATGTTACTCTCCCGCTCTATGTCGCCGTCTTTGCGTTCATTCTTGCAGCGGCGACGACATCGACAGCACCGCGCTATGTTGCAATGATGCTTATGCCTGCTGGGATCTATACTGGATATGTCGTTGCTCTTGGATGGATCAGCAATTGTATGCCACGACCTCCAGCGAAGCGTGCAGCTGCACTCGCAATGATCAATGCCGTAAGCAATTGTAGTTCTATCTACGCTAGTTATATGTATCCGCAGTCAGCGGAACCGAGATATGGTAAGTCCCACCTGCGTACTGCTTAGCTCATCCGCTGACATAAATGAGATAGTCGTTGCCTTTGCTGTCGATTGCGCCACCGCAGTTTTAGCTGTTATAATGGCAACACTACTAAGATTTATTCTTGTTAGACTGAACAGGAAATTAGATCGCGGAGAGCATGTTGAAGGTGCCGTCAATGGTGTACCTGGTGAAGCTTCAGAAAACGGCTTCAGATTCTTGTATTAATCTGTTTTGTATGTACAAAGAAGTAGGTAGCCCACCCTCCTGCTCACGCAGAAATCATGCCCGCATAATGATACCCATCTCCCTCGTTCCCCATGTCATTATCATACTCCTGTATTATAGGTAGTCCCAAATTTATCATAACCCCTCATATGGGAATCAGGAGCATTCCCCCGACCAGGACCCACCTAGTGTTGAATCCCCGCCGCACAATTCGGACATTGTTCTGTGGTATCAACTCTCGTGGATGGTCCTTCGAGAGATGTTGGTGTTTTGCATTTCTGGTTATTTTTTGCTTCTGTGCATTGCGTCTTCGACTCGTAATTATGCTGGCATTACTTGTGCCATGTATTTGTGTATCGGCACATTTCGTGTGATTCGCTGGGTTAAGTGATTGCAATTCTGGTAAAGTGGTGCAGTAGTGGTGATCAGTGAGCGCAACCTAAAGGTTCGGAAATAGTTTGACAGTACGGGAATGGTTGATGTGCTATGTGGTTTTGATCTTCAACTTTGGACCTCTTTCAAGAATTGTAATCACAGATCCCTTGTTGCTGCTAATGTTTAGCCAGTGACAAAATGCGCATGTCAAACCCTGTTTTAGGAAAGTCAATGGAATTCTTTGTCTTGCAAAATGAACCTCAAGGGTTTCTCTTATGAAAGTAAGATGTGTCTGACTACAGTCGCCAATTCCGCAAATTTCCTACCGTACCCATAAGCGTAAAAAATTGTGGCCAGAAGAATAGAAGTGGGCCAAGGTGTAGCCAGGAGCTTCCCTCCTTATCCGTCCTTGTTCAAAACACCATTCCTTTCTTCACCCCCACTCCGATAATGGAATTGATTGTGTCAGAAATCGAAGTTGCGCTGCAACTCATACATCTCCGAGAGTGATACCCCACCTTTCTCTTCCTGCTCCGCATCATCACTGTATCCCATAATCACGGTATCGTCATCAGAAACGTCTTCCACACCCTGAAGCGGCGTATCTATTCGTTCGAGATGCGCCTTATCCTCGTCACTACACCCCTTGACCACGACATTATCCTCAGAGTTCCCCTTCACAACGTTGTCCTCAGCATTCACTTCTACAACCTCAATCAGCGAATCCACTTGTTTAACCCTCTCCTCCACAACAACAGGAACACCAGCATAATAACTCCCCTTGCATATGAAAAGCGCGATAACATTCCTGTAGACCTGATCATCCAACTTGCCCCATGGGATATGTTCCGGTAATTTCGCGTCATCAAGATGCCAACTCGTGTACTTCTAGATTACAAATTAACCAATCTCCCTAACAATCACGTTGAAATATCAATCACTCACCCACCCATCCTCAACGCTAGCATGAATAATCGCAACAACAGCTCTCTTATCCCCATTCTTTAAGCCATAATACTCGAGCTCTACACCATATCTATGTCTCTCCGTCACAGTAAGTGGATATATCGCGTGTGGTATGAGTCTAAGAACTGCTGTGCGGCGGACGCGATCGATTCTCTTGGAGCTGATATAGGCGTTGACTTCTCTGTTAATGAGGTCTTCATCTTTGAGATTCCAATCGTACCAGTTTTCAATAGTCATGCGCGCCATGATCGGTGGGAGGGTGGAAATGGGAGTGACATGCATGGGTTGCGGTTGTGCTTGTGATTGCGGTTTTGTCTTCGATCTCTAGATTCGAGGGTCAGTTATGCTATGTTTGGGTCGTTGTAAACTGGGGCTGTGTAGCAGTACTTACACGCTGTAAAGTCATGCTTGCAGGTACTGTAATATTATTAGCAGAGGAAGTCTTAAAGTGGGGTATAGAGATAACCACAAGAGCGAGAGCGGTGTTAGAGGCGGGGAGACATGAAATGGACGGACCAAGGATTTTATTGACGGGTTGATGCCTAAAAAGGAAAGTATCACATGATTAAAAGAACTGTGAGGGCACATGAGGCTAAGAACGGATTACGAGATTGGAACAATGCTAAGGTCACAGAGCACCCGGGAAATTTGCCTGTCCAGAATCCAGGGCCCCATTGGAATCTTCTTCAGTCATATAGCAAACCCCGCGAAAGTCTCCAAACACTGGCCCAAAGCAACCTAAAATAGCTCCGCCGTCCAAAAACACAACATAAGAACTTCTTACGACACCGTAAGCGTAGACAGAGACAGGGGAATCCAAGTGTAAGCCATGAACGCGATTATGGCGAGCTTCACCTGGAACCACGAAGTATTTCTTGGGAGTCTTGACAGAAGGGACACAAGATGGCACCTGAACAAGTGTGCTGCAGAAATGCTTGTCTTAGCCGCTTGGAATATGTGTGCTTAGTAGCATGGGGAACTCACCGTTTAAATAGCCTTGCATAACTTTTTGGAGCTCTCAGATGTATTTGCTCGTAGGCATGACCATATCTCTATTTCACATCGACTTTCGTGTAGTTCTGACAACAGTACTACCAGCTCTACACAGGCCTTTCCCTAAGCGTCTGCTGCAAAGTCCGCCCCAACTTTTGAAACGACACCTTCCCATCATCCTTCCCATTCCAAACACCCACCCTCTTATACGCTTCAGCCATGACATCCTGATCAACCCTTACAACCCACCCCTTGCCCGTCAACAACGTAAGCACCCTCCTCCCCTCCACTTCCCTCACCCCAAGCACACCCTCCCTCTTAATCAACCCCTCGGCCCACTCCCTACCCCGCCCCGCCTTTCGCGCAACCTCCTCCACATTGACCGCCCCATCCTCCTCCAACGCATGCACAAGCGCTGCAACAGCATTTTTCACTGCCAACGCCTCATCCCTCCTTTCCCTATCTTCCCTCTCCCTCTTCTCCTCTCTGGCTTTCCTCTCCCTCTCGTTGATTTTGGCTTCAGCGGCTTTCCGTCTTTGTTGCGCTAGTATTGTATCTTTTTCTCGCTCGGCGGCGTCGCGGGCCCATTCTGAACGTTGCGCTTCGCCTTGCTCGCGCATGAATTCGTTGTACGCGCGTTGTTGGTCGCGCCGGGCGAGGGAGCGGGCTTTTTTGGCACCTACTTCGCGGTTTGGATCGCGGCGGCGTTGCGGTTGGGGTTGTTCGTTCATGGCACCGGCTTCTGGTTCTGGCTCTGGCTGTACGTGCTGGTCAGGTAGTGGATGTTCAGTTTCAAATGGCAATTGCTCGTTCATCGGCTGATCATTGGGAACTCCACCAGCGGTTAGAGGTTGTTGAGCATTATTGTTTGAGTCCGCATTGGCTTCACTTCCCTCTGCTGGCATCTCAACCATTACAGTCGCTCCTTGCCCTTGCGCCCGCCATCTTGAAGCGTTAAACCAGCGTTCAAGATGTAAACTAGGTGCAATGTAAAGAACTGTGCAAATAATTACGGTATGTATGATATCCCGCCAAAGCGGCGTAGAGGGATCTGTGAACGGCAAAAGAGCGTTAAAAGCTTTGAGAATGGAGCTCATATTGGAGGGGGAGGTCTGCCGATTTTATAAACAGAAGAAGACATGGAGATGTTCACTTCAATTGAGCAATACTCAGCTCTTTCACGCCGCACAATGTTCGTGGCGTTTGAGGGGCTACATTTTTGGGCAAAAGATGACGTCTTGGTTGAGGCGCACCCCACTAATTTAAAGGGCTACCCTACCGAGTACTGCTCGTTGTCACTTTATCTAGGATATTCTTAATACTTGCAGCCACAAATATTCCCCTCAACTTTTCATGATGAAAAAAAGTGATGCGACGCCGACAAGATTCGAACTTGCGCCCACGAATGGATTAGATTTCTCTGTCGAGATGTTAGAGCCGCACTTCTGATGTGTAAGTAATACCATACAGTCTAACGCTATAACCACTCACTAAAAGAGGTTAGTATAACATTGCGGTTTCGTCTAGGCGGGACAACTTACGCCACGGCGCCATTTTATTTAGAAACGATGTCTAAGATCAAACTAAGTATAATAGAGTTAGCGATACTACTAAGAATTCTATAGAAGCTATCTTAGTACAACTTTGTCTTTTTAAATTCGATTATAGTACTATTATTAATAAAGTTACTATATAACGTATTCTACTACCCAACCCGCTACACTACCCAACCCGCTAAAATTCCTTAGTACGACCAACTTATATTACGACTCTTCAATTTAATCGCTATTAAATAAGGAACCTATATACGTCGTACTACTATCTAATTTAGAAGATACCTCTATATCTTTTTTACACGTTCGCGTATTATACTTAGTCGCGCCGCAGTTCCTACAGCGCTGTAGAGCTAGTTGGGCTGTTTCTTAATTACTACTACTACGAGCCTTCTTTAATTACTAAGGCGCTATAGACGCCTTAGTAGCTACCTACGCTGCTGTAGTCCTATACTCTATAGTACTACCTTGCTAAATCCGCTTCCTTTTACGCGATTTCTACTTTATTATTACTGCTAATTGCTCTTCAAGCTCGTAGTTACGCGTAATAAGTAGAGCGTTTTAGTAGAGTATTAATTTAGCGCCCTCAATAAGCTAAGAGAAGCCTACCTACGTAGTAACTAGTAACCGAGTAAAGGAGTTACTTACGAGCTTTAACTAGGAGTTAAACTCGTGCGTATTACTTAGTATCTTTAATTGCTATAGCGTCTCTTGTAGTAGGGGTGCTAGAGGGGTACGTAGCCGGACTTTAAGACGATCTAGTACTACCTACGTATTAATAGGGACTAGTCCTAACGCTTTAAATACTTTACGATAGTTTACCTCTATAAACACGTTAAAAAACGCGTCTTTAAAGGCTAGTAGGAAGCCTTCCTTATCAATATAGAAGACGCGTCGGCGTACTAAGTCTCTAACGCGTTAAGAGTACTTGCGTTTTAACGGCGAGAAGTAGACCACGTTAAGCGGCTAGAGGATATACGATAAGTAAGGTAGTATATAGAGGGTAAGGATCTTGTATTTAAGGTAGTAATCCTTAAAATCCTAGTTAAGATAGCTCTTATAGCCGTCTAAAATAAGTAGCCTATACTCCCCTACCTAGCGTGCCTTTATATACGCGTTAAAATACTTTAACTATTTAAGGCCGAGCGTATTATTAGTCCAGCCGTTCTTAGAGACTAAGAGCTTCTAATTGCGCGGTATATCTACCTCCTCGTACTACGTAGAGATATGAACGCGTCCTTTATAGATAATAAAAGGCGGGGTCGTATAGCTAGCTACGTAGATACTCTAAATTACTATAACCTACTCGCGATCGCCTAGCTGGATAAGTTTAGGCCTTATACGTCTCTTAGAGCCTATAACGACCTTTATTAACCTAATTACGCCTATCTAGAAGCTAGTCTCGTTAAAGTTATATACGTTATTATCGTAGATACTATACTTAGCCTTTATATCTATAACAAGCTTAAACTACGCGCCGATAATCTCTAGGTCTTTCTATAGTATCCTCTACCTATCCTTAGCTCGATTGAACGCTATCTTAAGCTTAACTAAGCGCGTTACGAATCTCTTAGCCTAATTCTTGCCTACGAGCTCTCCACCGCGTATACCTAGTAGTTTATCCGCTATATCTACTACCTTATATAGCCGGGGCGCGAATCCTCGCGCGTTAAGGTCGAGGATATATTAG
>MU007133.1:2864-17169 GCA_010583015.1 Tothia fuscella
CTATTAAATATATTAGTACTATAGATATAGTACTAGTACTACTTATTATATTTAAAGGCTAGAATATAAATATATAATAGCTTAATAAATCTTTACCTTAGGGATAGTACTTTATAATAAGTAAGAATAGCTAGACTTTAAATAACCTTAGGTTAGTCTAGTTAATAAATATTTTTAAGCCTTCAACCTATAAGAAGACTATAGATTACTAGTATTTACTTATTATAGATAGTTATAGAAGTTATATTTAAGGCAATTTTATTATCTATTATATAAAGAATAAGATTAATCTTATAATTATACCTCCTTACTACTTATATATACTCTAGCTACTTAATATTAGTATATTTATAGTATTTAAGTAGGCCTATACTATTAAAACCTATATAATTTTCTAGCTTAGCTTATAGTATATCCTATACTTAGAATAGATTAAATTACTCTTCTATATATATAAAAAGGTAATAAGTAAGGAGAATATTCTTAGTAGATAGTATAGTACTAGCTTATAGCCTATACTATCTATATAAGTACTTAGATTACTTCTAAAAGACTTATCTATACTAACTCCTTAACTAATTATACTAAGTATAATAACTACTCTTAATTATTCTTTATTATAGAGCTCTTCTCTAGAAGTAGTTAAACTATTAAGATTAAATAAAAGATTTATAGAGTTATTATATAAGTACCCTACTATTATTTCGCTAGTAAAGCGCTATATAGAGTATATAACCTAGCTATATAAAACTTAAAATACGACTATTATAATAATAGCTAGGTAAATATCTAATTAATCTAAGCTTTTATAGAAGTATAAGACGGCTAAAAAGAAAAAAAGAGTTTAATTAGAGGGTATTTTAGTCTATTTAACTATAGAAGTATTATATATAGCCTATAAGAAGGAAGCGCGTATTATAGTAAAAAAGCTATAGGAGCGCCTATATAAGGTAATTATTACTAAGGCTTCTAAGGAGGAGGAAGATAAGAATTCTAAGAATTTATTAGATAGATTTATTAAGGAGCTAGTAGCGCGTAGGTAGTATATAGTATTCTCGTATATTAAGGTTTAATTTTCGTATTATAAAGCTAGGGTTATTATAAAGCTAGGATTATTATAAAGTTAGGGTTATTATAAAGCTAGGATTATTATAAAGCTAGGGTTAAGACTCTAGTTAACCTACTTATAATTTATAGTAAGTATTATAATTATATAGAAGGATATATAGCTAAGTTAGAATCTTTATAAAAATTATAGAAACTCTAGAATAAATACTACTATATACAAGAGTATCGCTAGGTAAATTAGGAGGTAAATAACTTTAAAAATAATATAGGGTTTTAATTTTAGTATTTAGAAGGGTTTCTATAAAGAAATAAGTAATAAATAAAGAACTTATATAGATATAAAATAAATTAAGCTTAAATTTACGTTAAACTTTATATTATAATAATTTAAGACTACTATAAATACTACTATAAAACTAACGAGATACCGATTAAATCGGGAGAGAGATACCGGAATTTTTATACCGTACTACTACTATACCGTAATGGTCCCGCACCGCCGCGGTATTGGGGCGATATATGCTAATCCGACCCGTCCCGTACCGTACGAAACCCTACGTGTATATCTTAGTCTAGCTAGGTAAAGAAGCTTAATAAACTATCTTATCTCCTTTCTACTTATTTAGTAGAATAGACCTTAAGACTACTACTAGTAGTATATCGGGAGTCGTTAGTATTGTAATAGCTTACTATTTTGGACGCCCAAGTAGGATACGGCACTACACTTCTATCCCTTTTAGTAACCTATTTTGTTAGTAGAACTCCAAATAATTCAAGCTCGCTAAAGGGGTCTTACTCCTCCTTTATTCTTATTTGTGCTAGTATCGTAAGATGTGCCTAGAACAAATCTTGGATCGCCTATTAACACCGTAGCTTTAAGAAGTATACCTTCTTGGGCTGTCAACTTAGGTGTCTTCGGTCCAACTAGGGGACCACCACCTCTATATAGAGTATCGGTTAATACAGCACCACCTAAACCATTATTTAAATATTCCTGTAGAGCTTATTAAAATATTGCTTACCTTGACTATACCCTAGAAGAACGAGTTTCCCAGTTGGGCATAATTGAGTGTATTTTGTAATTGCTGCTTTCATATTGGTAACTCCAACCGGTAATGACCCAGAATATGGCATCTTCGCTGGATAAGTCAAGGCTTCAGACGTTGCTCCGGGAATTTTCTGTTTGAGTAGTGTAGCGAGTGAGGCTATCGTACCCTCTCCTGGGGCCTCACTACAAGCGCGTGCAACAACGATATGTACTGGTGCACATTGAGCTGCGGCCGATGCTCCACCATTTAAATCGAGTGGTGGTGAGGAAGAAACGACCGGCCCAATTGGTTGCACTGCAGCGGGCGGTTTTTGCGACAAGACTGCCAGTGGCAGCAGTGCCACACTAACAATGAATCGCATTTTAGCAACTGTCAGCAGCAATGTCATGCCTCAATGACCCTCAGTTGACGTTCAAACTCGAACAGAAACTGCCAAGCGATATTTTCGAGACCGAATTCCACGACGATGCATGTATAAGAATAGGTGAGCAAATTGCTTGCGCAAGGACAGCGAGAAGCTAAGGCAATCAATGCGTAATATCTGTTGATGAAACTTGAGTAGTTCCACGTATTAGCATGATAATATAGAAACAAAAGCCGCAAGGATCGCCCCATGTTCACCTAGATCTAGATGAACAATCAGCAGATTACCAGAGCAATTCAACGTCCAATCAAGACATGGTTGGATGGTTTTGTTGAAAACTGAATGACGCCCAAAAAGGGAAAGTATAAAGAGCGGCTCCAAAGTCAATGTTTTCATAACATGTAGTTTCATTGACCAGCAGGCTTAGAAGGCCTAGAAGCTATAATCGTCTTGATTCCCTCGGCACACTCCTGGGTTTTCGAGAGTCTGAGTACATAAATATTAGTGTAGTACAGGTAGGTGATAATTGTTGCTCATGACATGCGTTCATGAGGTAAGATTTCGAGAGATTTGGTGTGGAAGTTTGGTTCGTGATGCGAGGTGAAGTGTTTACTTCTTTAGAGTAGGATGATATCTCTCCCTTCCCATTCTCTATCGTTAAATCTTCCGAAACTCATCCACACAAAGCCAACCCTTCGAAATCGTATTCCATCGTCCGAGAGCGCCACAAGACACAACTGGCTCCCACTGGAGATTAAGAGTGCCAGAATGTACACTGGGATCGCGACAGATTGGCACAATTCTAAGTAAACTTCGTCGATCGCGTCTGCGCGAGCTGACAGCTCAAATTTGATTAGATTAGCATCACCGGAAAATTCCGGTGATCCTTGCCATTTGTCTTCGACCAATCGAACTTTGAGCTTCAGGTAACATTCAGAAACTGCACCATAAGGATCCTCAGGTCGAATCAACTTCGTGTCCATCCCAAGAACCGCTGTTGCTTCGCGTGAATGGACGCCAACAAGCTTTTCGTTCTGTGTTCCAAGAACAGCTGCAGCTTCATACTCGTGGTAAGAGGTGAATGGAAACCCGTACCATTTCACAGGACTATCGATGGAGGCCCACGAAAAGCTTGGAGCTCGATAACCCGAGGGCTTCATCCTCTGCTTTTGCATCTCAACCCCCCACAGCAAGCTTTCAGGTAGAAGTTCCGCAAAAGTTCCTGCGATGTATGTCGACTTCAACGCATGGCTATACTCTCGCGCTACACCTGAGATCGCAGCCACTTGTCATCGGACATGGTCAAGTAGCGACGTGTGTAATCCTCAACTATCCAATTCCAGGAATACAATGTGCCAAATTTGTTTTCGGACGTTGGAAAGGTATTCTCGTATTTGCCAAACAATCGGGGGTTTAGCCGCTCTGCAGCCTCAGCCCCAGAAGGAATATTGGATTGCGATAACCACCATCCCCAAGTGTCTTCGTCCTACAAGCCCATCTCATGTGCCTGGTGCCATAATCTAGAATTCGCGAGGATAGTAGCCTCTCTTGCATAGTCCAAGCTCTTTTTCGGACTGGTTCCGTTCTAGGATCGTACCCGTTATCGGAAAAGAAACATAGCGTTCCAAGTCGTCCGTCAGGACTACGATATGGTAATGCGAACATAGGTATATCTAATTCATCAAGAACACGATGCTGCAAGAACCCGTCGGTACTTTTACCTGCACTTGATGCAACAATCGTGACGTGTGTTCTTTTATATATCTCCGACATGTGCGAAATCTGATCTGCCATTTCTACAGGGTCATCTTGAGTGATGCACAACGAATCCACCTGAATACGTTAGTAGTTCAGATGCGATAAGGCGTCATTACGCGGTCTTACCCAAAAATAGGGGACGGCTAATTTTCGGGTTGTTTTGATCGCATCTCGCACGGTTTGTGGCATGAGTGCCCTAGGTATATTTTTCGCAAATGGATCTCGCGTGGTCCTCGTCGTTTTGATAAGCTGATCGCCACCCCAACAGTAGCTCAGACAGCACCACAGCAGCTTCTCACCATTCTTGGGGATATATAGTCGTGGTGCTTTTACTCCCTCTAATCCCACCTCAATCAACATTTTAGGCACAAAATCATCATCATTTGGTAAGCACTCAGTATGCGTGGAATGACAATCCTCGATCCATTGACGAGCGAGAGTAAAACTTGCCTCAGACGACACGTCTGGGTTGATAGGACGTGTGCTGATGTATTGAGCTGCCGGGTCATCTAAGATCTAGTCAGATTTGGGTATGCCAACTATCATAGAAGGACTTACTTCGCTTGGCACATACTGTCAACGAGGGTCCAAACTGCCTATGAAATTTAAACTCCGCTTCTACAATATCATGCTTATCTCCTTCTTTCATGATGAATTGGACATCGAATTGGAGTGGGGGCCGCTTCCCTACTTCTGCTGCTTCAGAGACGCACCAAGCGATGAAGCTACAACCTGCTTTAACTCCTTTTTCCACTTGCTTCTTAGTCAGTGATACGGGTAGTGTGAATGCGCCTCCTGAAGCAGGAGACTGCACCACGAAATTACAATGAGAACATGAATGAACACTCTTTTCTGGATCGAATGAGAACTGTTCGTCGGAAGATACGGAAAGGTTACGGATTGATACCGGAGGCAAGCCAAGCTGCTCTTTGAACCGGCTGTAGGAGTATCTGCTTGATGTGCCACTGCCTGTTGCGTAACCTGACATGCTAAGAATTCTTATTTAGCGATTGGCAAACAAAGATTGCGCCCAAGAAACGAAATCAAAAAGACTTATTTAGACATTCAATCTTTTTACCACTTTCACAGCTTTATTAGGGCTGTTCTAAGGATAGATGTCTAGAATTAGGACGAGACAAAGAGGAGGCAGACCCACAAGTTTTAGCATCGCGAGGCATCGAGGCAAGAGATTTAAGGCCGAAACAAATTCATATCCTTGAACGAATCTGTTCTGTCGGGTGTCTATTATCATGTAGCCAAAAATGCGAAAATCACCCAATATAATAGTCACTGGTACTCCAGGTGTCGGTAAGACAAGTCACGCGGAGCTGCTAGCAGAAAAGACTGGATTACAGCATCTGGCTATCAATAAAGTTGCCGAAGAGCAAAATTGTTACGATGGACGGGATGAAGAACTTCAAACATGGATTGTGGATGAGGACAAGGTGATTCGCAGAGGTTTCAGTTGTAGAAGGACGCCGACTAATATACAATCCAGCTTCTTGATGCTCTTGAAGCCGAAGTTCCCGCTGGAGGGTATATTCTAGACTGGCACGCCTGCGACCTCTTTCCCAAATCATGGATAGATCTTGTCGTAGTCCTTCGCTGCGACTCCACCGTCCTCTACGATCGCCTCACCTCTCGCAACTACAGTTCAAAGAAACTAGAGGAGAATATTGATGCAGAAATAATGCAGGTTATCCTCGAAGAAGCGTGGGAGAGCTACGACGGAGAAATTGTGATTGAAATGCAGAGCGATTCTCTCGAGAACATTGATGAGAATGTGGAGCGAATACAAACGTGGTTTGAGCAGTGGAAGAAAGATCACGCTGAAGAGGATAAGGACTGAAGGACATGAGGTTCACTCAGTGTTCTCTTTCAGCCAGGCTTTTAGCTTATCGAGTGCCTTGCCACGATGAGAGATCTTGTTCTTCTCTAATTTTGGCATCTCTGCATATGTTTGGCCCTCATATTCGAAAGCCGAATCCCAGCCTAAGCACTTGGTCAGTCATACTACTTGTTTTGCAATCCGAACAATTTTACTCACCAAATACAGTTGGCCCCCTCGACGGCACAATCTTACCCTAGGGAAAAGGTCAGTGAAGAGCCAGAGATACGAGGTGGTGTTCCCACATCAGTCCTGCCTTGGAATAGGATGGGCTCGTGACCAGGTCCTTCAGAGTAGGCGAAAGTAGCTACAGCTTGTGCAGATTTGTCCTCGAAACCTTCGAGCATTTTATATAGTTCTAGTGGCCCCAATGCCTGTAAAAACCACTTGCTATGATCAAAGAATAAATGAAACCACTATTTGTAACGGGAATGTGCAGAATTACGTACATATAAGGTCCTGGTAGATCATTGTAAGCCTTGAAGCAAAGACAAGTATCTTCGACTAAAACCGGACCACCAACCTGTGGAGAAATCGTGAGCAAACATAAACAATCAAGTCTACAAAAACTAATATTGTTTGGACGTACCAAATCTGCTGCGCGTCGACATTTATCTTTTGAGACCTCTTCCATCGTTCCTTGAATTTCCAACAAATCCAGACTTTGATTCTTCAGCTGCACAGTCTCACCCAAGATCGCCCGCACCTCCGCCAGCTTGTTCGCATTGCCCGTAATGAAATTGAGTTCGGTAGGCGCCATCTTTTGAGCACCTCGAAATATTCAAGCTTAATAGCTTATTAGACGAGTTCTGGATGAAGGTTTGATGGTTTGAAGTGGTGTTGGTTGGACTGCTTCGCCGCGTTTGGTGGTCTCGGACAACTTCAGACTTGCAGGTGGTAATCACACGGAATTAGGCAAGTTGGTGATTTTAATATTTCATTTTGAAGCTGCCATTCTTCAATCACCGGGGCTTACCTTTCAATTGATGGAAATTGTGTCCCATACCGCGCGTCTCCCCCTTCTGGTAGCTGGCATCGTCTCGAAAAAGCTTGGGAAATTAGGAGTATATTCAACACAACTAGAAGCTAACTTTTTTCCAGTGCAAGTGTCCGAAATAAGAATCAGCACATATGGCGCAGTCTTCGAAGCCATATCAGGATTGGGACGTCTCCGTCCTTATTGCATTCTTGACGACTTTCCTCACCATTGTCGTCTTATCAACACGCCTTATAACAGGTAATGGCTCTATCGAATCCGCCGGTCTCGAGAAAGGGAGCAGGCCACCAATGCTACCATATTGGTTCCCGTTCATTGGACATCTCTCGAACTTCCTTTACGATCCAGAAGCTTTGCTAAATCAAGCAAGGTAAGCAAATACGAGGGGTGGCCTCATGAGAGAAGGACCATTGGGTGTGTACTGATCAGATCTTAGGAATGTCTTTCCGTCTGGGATATTTGCCTTGAAACTAGGCAAGTACAGGCATAATGTTGTATACTCGCCTGGCTTGATTCAGAATCTACTCTCCCAACTCAAGTCAAACAAAGATACGCAGGATATGAGATCAACCGTTATGATCAATGTCTTTGGCATGGATTCCAAATATGCAGGAACGTATTTTCAAATCAAGCCAAACTTGGCAAGAGCTATATCACCACACCTCGAATTTACCAGCGGCACTAACGAGAGATTTGATGATCTATTGAAGCGTCTCCAAGGCAATCTACCAGATCTGGTAACCTTCAATCCAAGCATGGTAGACCAAGAGCCTTGGGAAAGGCTTGGTTTCGTAACACCGTCCGAGGACGGCAATGAAGCAGAAGCAAGTCTACTGTCAGTTGACCCATCACTCCTTTATCCTCCACTCTTATCACTTACTAACCAAAAGATTCAAGACCTTTAACCCAAATATTCCTTACCCAAATGACCTTAGATACCCTATTCACGCCATCTATCCTCTCCGACTCCGACCGCATGGATTTCGCTCCTCTCCTCCTGGCTTTAACCCAATCCCATGCCCTCCTTCTAACAGGACTCCCACGAACCCTCCCTCACCCTTCACTCCCGACCGCTCACCTAACGCGGAAAAGACTACTTAACCACATCGATGCCCTCCACGACATCCTCACCGACGAGGAAATCCAAGGACCGTTGCTTGCAGACCGCCAAGTCATCTTAGAGAAGAACGAAATACCACCGCAGGTCCAAGATGCAGATTTACTCTCTTTGATATGGGGAGTGACCAACCCACTCCTACTAGCGTTTTGGATGTTAGTCCACATAATCTCCGACCAAACCCTGCACGTGCACATCCTCAACGAGATAACACCCTACGTGCAAGCCATACAGGAAGCACCAGTCCTAGGTTTCACAGTCCCACCCCGCGTCAACATCGAGGTTGCCTCTCTCATCTCTAATTGCGGTCTTCTTAAAGCAGCTTATATAGAAACAGTACGACTTTACTCCCGTGGTCTAGTAACTTTAAAATCAGCAGCAGATTTCTCAATAGAGGAATCAACGAGTAAGGTCTTTGGTAAGAAAGAGAAATGGGGTATAAAGAAAGGGGAGTATGTATCTGTGCCTTTTTGGTTAGCGAATACCGATCCGGCAACTTTTACTAGACCGGAGGAGTGGGATGCAGATCGGCATTTGGATACTGATGAGGAAGGGAACGATATCGGACTACAGGGAAATGTCTTGGATAACTGTAAGATTCTTAGTCCCAAGGTTTTCTCGAAAGTTGGTTGACTAATGTTGTGTATAGGTGGTTCATTTGGCCTTCCTGCCGCAAAAGAAATGTGTGAAAGGACATGCTTAGCTTTTGTAGCTGGGGTACTTGTGCTGTATGAGTTCGAGCCAAAGGACAAAACGGGGTGGAAGATTCCCAAAGCTGAATTTGCGGCTGGTGTTGCATTACCAAAGGGCGACTTTAGGGTCAAGATTAAGAGAAGTGAGTTGAGAGCCAAGTGAGCTCACACTTGCGTCTTTGAACTCGACTTGAAGGTCACCGGCGTATAAGGATATCAGAATTATAGGCACCACCGTTGTTCCCAGTACCGTAATGGAAACATCCTTGTAATTTCAATGTGGTGTCTTTGAGAAGAAGGCGAATTTTGGTCAGATGGATTATGCCTAGTAACTGTGGATAACCTCGTTCCTTTCGCATCTTCATTATGTATCTATCGGACACCGAATAATATCCATTCCGTATCACCGAAAGGCAGACTGCCAAGCGCACGGAATAGTTCCTTTTAGAGATGCGGCTGGTTGTAGAATAAGCATCATCCTAAAAGTGATCAACAAGATCACGGCCCAGAATCTCGGTAATTCCCAAAACCACCTTCCCATCTGACCCTAGTGCCGACGTCGTTTCCACCTCTAAGATGCAAACAACCATTGCAAAAATGGCTCACCGACCTGCCTAATTAGTATAGAAAGCTTGCGCATGGAGCATTATGTGGCCCATACGCCAAGTCGAAGGACCTGGAAAAATATATTGTTGGCATTGACCTCTTTGGAAATAGTATCGCTCCAGTATTAAGTCCCTCTCCTTCTCATGCTCAGAGTGGCCAAATAGAATGATTCTGTTGCCCAGGTATCACATTGAGATTGCACAATGATGATGTTGTTGACGCGAATGGGTCTTGTGGCCATTGTGGCTGGGAGTGTTTTGGGCAACATGATGTCTCCGCATATACTGAAAAGAGCAGAAGTAAGTCTTGTATGGTCACTTTAGGAATGATCTCACGCAATTGAAAGAATTCTGTTATACTTGTTGGGTGGTCAGCCGACTAAAGCATCCTGTTAACTTTCATTTCATCTTATAAACAATCGCCATTTCCTAAGTCTTTCATAACGGAAGTCGTAAAGATACTGATAATCAACCTCTAGCATCAGCTATCCCGGCGCGACGCGAATCCATTGACGTTGTTATACAAAGCACATAACTTTTCGGTTCCAGTCGATCATTTCCATAATGAAGAGAAATACGAACCTCATAGTGAGGAGAAATTTCCCATTAGGTTAGTCAAGATGTGGAGCGGTAGAAGATTATTTATTGGCTGATCAGAGTTAAGATATTGGTATGATGCTACTTATTATAAACCGGGTGGACCTGTAATTGCACTTTCAAGCGGAGAGACCAGCGGAGAAGACCGCCTCCCATTTCTGCAAAAGGGAATAGTCAATATCCTGGCTAAAGCTACAAATGGTATTGGGGTGATCCTCGAGCATCGATACTATGGCACTAGTTTCCCTGTGCCCGATCTTTCTGTGAAGAATTTAAGATTTTTGACCACGGAACAAGCATTAGCTGATACTGCTTATCTGGCGGAAAATATCGTGTTCGAAGGTCTAGAGGACTATGATCTGACAGCCTCTGATGTGCCGTGGATTGTTTACGGAGGTTCTTACGCTGGGGCTTTTGTGGTAATTGAGATTACTAGAAACCTCATTTCCATTGCTGATTCTATCCCAGGCGTTTCTTCGTGTCTTATACCCAGATACATTCTGGGGTGCCATTTCTTCATCTGGAGTACCGGAAGCCATCATCGACTACTGGAAATACTGGGAACCTATTCGACAACTTGGTCCACAAGAATGCATCCATACCACTCAAGATTTCGTAGAGGTCCTTGATGGTATTGTGATTGGCCACAAAAACGACACCGAGCGGATAACAAAGCTCAAAGCCACCTTTGGACTTCCAAACATCACAGAAACCACAGACTTTGTTGCTGCCTTAGCTAATTACGGCATCGGAGCGTGGCAAGGTCGAAATTGGGACCCAGCTGTTAGTGACACCACTTTTGAAAGATACTGTGGGAACATCACGAATACCACCCTGATTTATCCTCGCACATCTACTCTTAGATCTTCTGTTGAGAGCTTGATTGGGGCTGCAGGTCAGGAGCCTTCTCAGGAGCTCACGACGAAGATACTGAATTGGATTGGCTTTACCAATACTACGCTCGTTAACTCGTGCGCTGCAAAGAACCAGACACAAGATCAATGCTACAGCTCAAACAACCAGACTTACTATGATCAGCAAGACTATGCTTCTCAATCGTGGCGGTCTTGGGCTTATCAATATTGCACAGAGTAGGATCTCAAACTAAGCAAGCTCTGTCTTAGTACTAACATGTTGTCCAGGTGGGGATATTATCAAACAGGAAGTGGTGTGCCATCTGACATCAGGCCCCTCCTCTCGCGTACCATAGATGTCCCATACGGATCCATTGTCTGCCGCTTAGCATTCAACATAACTACACCCCCAGACATAAGCGTAATAAACAGATATGGCGGTCTCGGCATCAATTACACACGATTAGCTTTTATTGATGGCCAAGCAGATCCATGGAAAGAAGCAGGGCCACATGCCTCAGACGCACTCAAGAGGTTAAGCACTTGGGCGGAACCATTTATGGAGGTGGAAGGTGCAGTACATCACTGGGATGAGAACGGGTTGTTTGCGAATGAAACGACGGCGACGTTACCGCCTGAGCCTGTAAAAGCAGTGCAGAATGCGGAAGTTGCCTTTGTGAAAGTGTGGTTGAGAGGTGAGTTTTCTTCTCCGCACGGGTCACGTAATCGTGGAACTGACATGAAGCCGCAGAGTACTGGTCAACTCAGTGTAAAGTTAAGATGAGTGATGAATACATGAAAACTTAAGAGTAAGATTTGGCTGAGTTTAGACGCCCTATAGCGCGCACGATACCCAACATTGGCTTAAAGCATACCTCAAAATAAATGCCAAAATAGATTACCGTGCCAACCTTTTGATGACGTGTCCAATTTTTGTAGATTTGAAACGGTGCGGGAGGATAACACCAGGGAAGTTTATTATATAAGAAAGCGAAGTACAGAGTAGTTATCATATTAACTTGGGGATATCTATACTAGCAACACACCCAAGGGCCAATAAACCAGGCCAGCACCCACCAAGCAAAGCTTTTCTGAGGAAGAACAAATTGTAAATCAGTGCCACGCCATCAAGAAACTTTAGAGCAACAAGGCCCCAAATCTCGAGAAGTGCCGACAAATGACTAATCGGGAATAGAATGTAAACGTGTAAGGGTGTAATGTTAAAGCTGTTGAGCGCCAAAAGTGTTGTTGAGTTGGGTGGAGTTGTAAACAAGGGAAGGAAAGAAAACAAACACGGGGTAGGGTGTAATCGTGGAAGAGGGAGTAGAGCCGAGAAACGACCCTATGACCCGATGAAACAACAAAAGCAAGTGAAAAGTACCACATCTCCACCCCCATTCACCACATCCATTCACCAAATCCATTCACTACATCCATTTTCCTAACGAACCAGTATTCCCACCGTATCAGAACGGACCAACAGTGCGAAGATTAAAGCCACTAGCGACGGTATGTGGGCTCCGACTTGTAGGAGTGAGCGCCAGCAGAAGAACCAGCAGAGAAAGTTGCGGACTTGGCGCGGCCGCTAGGAGCAGAGTACATATATGTGGGACCAGTGGAGTAACCAGATTCGCTCCTATCGTCGCTGGACTCGGTGGCGTTTGCCTTGGACTTGCGTGTTGGAGTAGTCATGCCAGTAGTCTCAGCTTCGAAGGCAATTTCTTCGAGCTTCTTATGAAGCAAGACCTCATCTGGGGTCCGACCATATTTGCGGTAGAACTCGTCGTCAGACTGGCGTGGGACGGAGGAGTATCCAGCCTGGGAGTAGATGACCTGGAGGGGAGGCTGCACAAATCCACTGGGAACAGAGGGGTCGCCGGTGTGGGGATTGGCACTGCCAGTCATCAGGGCTCGGCGAGACTGGTTGAAACCATCCGCCATGACCTTGTCGACGACCCGAGCAATTTCCATGTACTTCTCGGAAGAGCTGAGATCATTCTTGTCGTATGCGTACATTGGAGTAGAGCGAAGAGTGATCATGAACTGGATCAGGAGCTTGGCATCAAGGTTGACATGTTGCTGGTCCTTGACAAGGTTGGCAAGGCGAACAGCCATGCGGTGGAGAACCTTGTGGAGGTGTCCAACCCAAGGCTTGGGAAAGTATTTGCGGTTGGCAGTCCATGGAATCTGGATCAAGTTAGTTGTTACTTCATTGCACCGCGTCAGAGGTGTGGGCATCACAAACCTTCTGGAGGGTCGTCATCATGAACTGGTAAACGCGCTGTGGCGATTCGACAGCGAAGCGAGTCTATTTGAAGTCAGCAAACAGAACGGTCTTTGGGGAAAGAAAGAACAGAAGAGAGGTCACTCACCTTGGCGCTACGGGGCTGCTCGCAGAACAACAGAACCTTCACAAGTTCTTCGCTCGTAACAAAACCATCCCACTCGGAACCGTGATCGCGGACATACTCCGGAGTGCGCTCTGGCATGCCGTTGACCCATTCGCATTTGGCGAGAGGGAAGATGGCACGCATCAACTCCGAGTTAGTGCTCATAGTGACCTTGATCTTGCGACTGCCAAGCTTCGGGTCACGACCCCTATCTTGGAGGTTGTTGAAGCGTCGATTGCAGCGGTCTGCTTGATCCCAGTCTTTCAGCTCGACGAAGATATCAGTGGTCTTGCCGGTCTGGCGCTCTTGGATGATGTGAATAGCGTAGATACCAGAAGCCTGAGGATACTCGACAACAGCAGTCTCGGCACCAAGAATGACGAGAACATCATTTGGTCGAACATTGAAAGGACCCTGAAGTGAATTATTATAATGAAGTGAAGTCAAGGTGAACAGTTTAAGAGACTTACTTGGGTGATACGAAGCACACCGGAGTTGAAGACAGTAGTGTTGGTTCGGTCTGGTGGGATGGGCCTGCCCATGTAATCACGAACCTCGAACATCGGAATGATGATCTGCTTAACGGGAGGCAGTTTGAGCTGCTCCTCGCTAAGATAGACTGGTGGAAGTGGGGCAACTGGTGCGGGGTGATAGCCTTGGGCAACAGGTGGGTAGGCGGGTGCTTGAACAGCATAGGATCCCGCATATTGCGGCACATAGGAGGGCACTTGGTTGATGGCAAGCTGCTGATTGACATATGGCACACCGTAGGCACCAGCGTTCACGTAGTGGTGAGCATTGGCAACATTTGCATTGTTGTGGCTTCCCCAGCTGCTACCGTAGTAGCCTAGAGCGGGGGTTTGGATGGGCATGGCGGCGTTGCCTCCAAATGCACCTGGTGGAGCGGCTAGATAGTCAGGCAAATT
>MU007133.1:17304-68423 GCA_010583015.1 Tothia fuscella
GGTGATCAAGTTGATATGAAGGAAAACTCACCATGACCAACTGCGGAGTACACGCGCAAATCGTTCTGCTGCTGGCTGCCATTGGCACCCGGAGCGCCATCGTAAAAGACATCGTCGTCGCGGCGCTGCACTAAATTGATGTTAATACAGATGTGATCTTGAGGAGTGATTGTATTACTTACTTTTGGCGATAGTAGTGAAAGCTTAAAAAGCTATGGGGTTTAATGTAAGCGATTTGATCAAATTTTTCAAAACAACACAGCACGCGAGAAAACAAATTTCGGATCCAGGAGAGCAAGTCGAGGAGCAAGTCGAGGAGCAAGTTGATTGAGCGTGTCGAGGAGCGAGAGAGCAATCGAGTGAGCGTAACGGTGGCGGCGATGCGATTGTGGAACCTGCTTTTCAGTGAGTGTAATGTTGTGGTGTCAAGTCAAGAAGAGTGAAGGAAGGAAGGAATTTTATAAAAGTGCGGGTGGCGGTCACGGGGCGCAAGCGAGAGATAGGTTAATGACGGAGGGTAAGGGCGGTTGTAACCGAAGGTGGTGGATTCTGGCGATCTGAGATGGTGGTGGTAAAGAGTGCCAGGAATTGAGAGCATACGGGATCCAACGACGGACACCAACCGCAACACCTCGCGATACACAACCGACTTCAATCAAGAGTAGAAGCTGCAGAATCACTGACATCTGAATAGATATACGAGAATGTGAGACAAGAGAGAATGAGAAAGTCTGTAAGGGTAAAATTTACAGCCTGTCTAAGCTAGAAATCGGTTGTGCTATGCCCTCGGCACTGCGTGCTCTATTCCGCCATCCTCATTATATCTTTTTCGAGTCACACTCCAGTCGGGGAGACTACTCCCAACGTCTTCTCTTCAAGTCTCTCCTGTACTTTCTTGTCATAGCAAGAAATCCATTACTCCTCTCAATACCCAGCCCTCTAACTCAATCAAACTGGAAACATGTTAGCACGCACAGAATCAAGTAACAAATTGGACTCACCGGCGTCAAAAATGACTCTGCTACGAATCGAGCTCTTGCATTAAGCTGTTAAAGTGTCAACGTTGGTCAAGGAATGGGCTACCAAGAAACTAACGAAGAGCTTCATCTCAGACACCTCCTTATCTACCTCCTCCATGAACTCAATGATGAAATCTACCAGTTTGTGCTTTAACATCTCCTCGGTGTGGTAATTCGTAATCAAGAAAGAAATATCGTAGCCCTACAAGACGTGAGCCAAAGTTATCCAGCATCAACTAAACAAGGACACACCTTGATCGGTTTCCTCCGGAGAATGAAGAAAGCTTCTGCACGCTGGGTAAGGAATCTGGTGAATTTGTGTACCAAGATATGTTCAATTTCATCGGCTTGCTTAATTTTGATGCTAATTCGAACACTGTTGATACTCGGCTCAACAAGGACTTTTTCATTGTCGTTCCGTGCCACGGTAAGAGGGTTCAACAAAACTTCTGGTGAGCTTGCAGCCTCGATTTCCGGGACATTATGCCTTTCTGATGTTTGTGAGGCAAAATTGGAAAGGGCCAGGGCTGCTGTAAGAGACGCCCGAACAGCTTGGAGGTATGGCCGCAATGATTGAGACTTTTTGCATCAATCAGTATGGAGCAAAAGAATTGTAATATTATACCATTCATGACCTACCATTTTGTGTTTCCAATCCGACCCAAAGCTTGTCCGCGCTCAATTATGATAATTCTGCCTGTTGCGTCGTCGTCCTTTCTACATCGAGACCCCCGGCTGTGAAGTCTTGGCAGATTTAAGCTACCACGTGATCCCGGCTTCTGTTGATTTCTAACGCCTTGTAAACCTCGCAGCGACTCTTGCCACCAAACTCCCAAAACTTTTCCTATCTCTGCGATTTCTTCGATATGGATTCTATACAAGGTGCGTGATACTTGTTCAAATTTGAAAAACAAACAGGATGTCTAACAAAACGTCTATAGTCATCGTAAAACACCAAGGCAAGAAGTATGATGTTGAGCTTGATCCTACAGCCAATGGCGAGACTTTCAAATTTCAGCTGTACTCTCTTACCGGCGTGGAACCAGAGAGGCAAAAGATTCTCGTAAAGGGCGGACAACTCAAAGATGACACTGAACTTTCCAAACTCGGCGCAAAGCCTGGCCACACTTTCATGATGATGGGTACTCCTTCAGGCACTGGTATAGAGAAGCCAAAGGAAAAAGTACGCTTCTTGGAGGACATGACTGAGGCGGAGGCGGCTCAGGTCGAAGGTGCTATTCCTGCTGGTCTACAGAATTTGGGCAATACCTGTTACATGAACTCTACACTTCAGACATTGAAATCAATACCAGAGTTGCAGGAAGAGTTAGGGAAATACTCTGGAAGGTATGTTAAGACTATGAGTTAGACTGGTATACTAGCAACCCGCTAACGGGCATAACTCAGTGTCACGGGTGGCGGAAACGCCCCCTCACCTTTCAGTTTTGCTGGCTCCGCTGGCTTGGGAGCAGGACCATCCGGCGACCTTACTGCGAGTCTGAGAGATCTTTTCAAGCAGATGTCCGAAACACAGCACGGGTTCCCTCCCCTCGTCTTCCTCGCTGCCCTTCGACAGGTCTTTCCTCAGTTCGCACAGAAATCGAGAGACGGGCATGGCTATGCACAGCAGGACGCTGAAGAGGCTTGGTCCCAGATAGTTTCACAACTCAACCAGAAGCTCAAGAGCGCATCCACCTCCACCGTGGAAGGAAATTCCACAGAACAGTCTGAAGCTGCTTCCTTCATCGACCAATACATGGCAGGCACCAAAGACACAATCATGGAGTGCGATGATCCTGCAGCTAAAGAGCTTGGTGAAGAGCCCGTTACTGGTCATGATAGCTTTTACAAGCTGAATTGCCACATTGGTGTCGACACCAACCATCTTCGTGATGGTCTAGCAGCGGGTCTTAAAGAACAGCTTGAGAAGCGGTCCGACGTGTTGGATCGTGATGCTATATACACAAAGACCTCTCGAATTTCTCGATTACCTAAGTACCTTCCGGTTCATTTCATGCGCTTCGATTGGAGAAAAACGACAAATAAGAAAGCAAAAATCATGAGAAAGGTTGTGTTTCCACAGGAATTGGATGCACTAGAATTTTGCTCGGAAGACCTGCGGAAGATGCTCGTGCCGATTCGGGACAAAATTCGAGACATCCGGAAAGAGGAAGAGGATGACGAACGGGCTCGCAAGAGGCAGAAGCGCATGAAGGCTGGCGAGGAAAATGATCAGGACCCTTCTTCCAAGGATAAGGAGAAGGGTAAGGATAAAGACAAGAAGAAAGATGAGAGCAAGGCCGGCGGAACATCAGCAGACGTCGACATGCCAGACGTGGTCTACAAGACGGATGCTGAGATCGAGGCCGAGCGCGCTGCGTCAATTCTCTCCGCAAAGAAAGAGTTGCTTGCGCTTGTGGATCCAAAGATGGCCGCCGACGTTGGCAGCAACCAGACTGGTCTATATGAGTTGCGCGCCGTAATTACTCATCAAGGCGCTAGTGCTGACAGTGGTCATTACACTTCATTTGTGAAGAAGACTGCTAGGAACGATCCTGTCACAGGCAAACCAAAGGAGGAGGATGGCAAGTGGTGGTGGTTTAATGACGAGAAAGTGTCTGAGGTCGAAGCTGAGAAGATAGACACCTTGTCTGGGGGCGGTAAGTGCACTTCAGTTGGATTGAACTGAGGGCAGAAGCTAACGGATCTCCAGGTCAGAGCCATTCCGCGCTGATACTTCTGTATCGTGCAGTGCCACTACCAACACTTGAATAAGGGAATTAGTTTTTTCCTTCCTTTCAATCATTACGGAGATGTGTTTGAGTATTAGGAGTCCTTCACATAGACGTGGTCTGGCTTTCTTAAGCATATTCCTTTGACGAGGTATGAGCGGATGGTGTTGAATTTCAAGAAGCATTAGAGTTTGAGCGTTGTGGCCACAAATAATGCTAACTTATAATTCCCTGGAGCTGCCCACATGCAAGTACTCTTATATTTGGTTGACTCGCTCTAGTAGTAGAAAATTCTTTGCCAAATGACGGATTGTAGGCTCCAAATCGAAAGATCGGGAAGTGCCCCAACATACTGCTGCTGCTCATATACGGTGATGGTTGAGCCAAAAATGGCCATCCAATTGGGGTGGGCAGGTCGGTCTCAATACTTATCTTCTTTGTTTGCATATCCTCGCTTGGCTATTATTTCCCTAACTCTTATTGATGTCATCGGATCTTCCTTGAAGAAAAGTTTACCTATCTTGACATCTGTTTCCTACTGTTGAGAGGACCAGGGACTGCTCTTTCCTAAATGGGAGAGTGGCGAAATCGTGAGCTAACCCTGCTTTTGAGGCCAACCTCAAATCGAGAGCATAATCAACGCGAAGCCACCTCATTCATATTTTCGAATTCGCATTTACATTCACATAGTTAGCACTCTGTATGTTCTTCCGTCGTTTAGCGTTTACATCATGTTTTACAGTCACGAAGGTACGCGTTTTCACTGCCTGATGCTCTTCTCGCAATTTACTGATCTTCTCCACAGTCCTTACGTCCCGCAAGTATGGCGTTGCGACAGTCTGGTATGTTTTTTCAACAGATGCTCTATACTACACGCGTCCAGTTTGTTTACGAACTCTAGGCTCGTTGCGACACTAGGGCAGAAGACCACTCTGACGCGTAAAATTGGCCGCAAGGCCATCTTGAGCGTTGATGTTCAGAAGGCATGCGAGACGATTCTCACCCCAGAAGCTCCGATGGCTCTTCGCTTGCAGAGCAATCTGCTGTAAGTCTTTCTCGCATGCTGTTTTCTCGTGAAGCACCCGTGTGGCTAACACATGCTCATTAGATATGGAGTTACGCGTGTCTACTCTCAGCAATGCGGCTACGTTTTAGCAGACTGCCAAATTGCACAGAACAACTTGCGTACTTTGTATAAGATTGTACGCGCAGCACAGTTGGATGAACAGACTAGCAAGGCGAGGTACGTGTCCATACAGGCAACATCCATATTACGTTATTGACAGCGAACCAGGAATGAGCAACTCGTCCTCGAAGATGATCCAACATTTCTTCCTGACCTCCTTCTCGCACCTATGAATGACGATCTCCTTAATCTGCTTGGTGCGACGGAGACTCAGCTTACTGATGAGTCTCTGCTTCGTACCGCTTCATTGTCTCTTGAGAAACGACTTAAATCACCTGGGGGCTTAGTCTTGCCTTCGTCCGACTCTGGTGGTGCTGTAGGCTTTGAATTTCCAGGAGGTGGATCTAGTGTCGGTCGCCGACCTAGCAGTCTTCTTGCACGGGGCGATGAGACAGCTCTAGATGAGGCAGACTTCCATCTTGACGCTGATGGCGATATCATTGAACATGATTCTCAAGCTCCTCGGAGTGGACCACTTCCTGTGCCTTTGAGTGATGCTGCAGCCGCTGCACGCGTGCGGCAGGAGCACCATGCTGGACAACAAGAGGCTCCAAGGGAACTGGTAAGTCGGAATGCAATAATCGCATCAGCATAATCCTTCTCTAATATCGCACAAGCTCGACATAGGACTAGATCTCGACATGGACGATAACTACCAGCTTCTATCATCCGATAAATATCGCCCACCACAACATGTTTCTCCAGACGATGCGCCACAATCCGAAACGGCTGCAGCTCCGCAACGTAAGAGAGTCAAGGTCTCCAAAATCATCGCTCTGGACCGCGATACCAAACTTCGCAGCAGGGACCTGATCACCATGAGCAACGAATATATGGACAACATGGCTGCAGACCGCGCCAGGAAACACTCAGCTATGACTTCACAGCTCGCTAAAGATAACGCGCTCCATTTCATTATTGGCAGCGGTATCAATGGTGTTGGCGATGGAATTGGTAGATCGCATGGTGTGACTCCATTGGCGAAGCTATACTCCGGAACAGCGCTCTTTGAGATGGTCACCGGCATGACCATGGAACCACACGGTCAAAAACGTGACAGTGAAGGAGATGAGGCTACCGATGCCGAGCGTCGTGTTCGTCCTCGCCTCGACGAAGTTGGACGTGCGGACGGGTTGCCATTGAATGATGATGGATTTTACATGCAAGGCGACGACCTAGAGATTGGTAGAGATGCTCCAGAAGGTCTGGAGGATATCTCTTCAGCTATGCCATGGAATGTCTCTGCGCGCGGTTCCTCAATTGTACGTGGACTATCCGGCACTGCGCCAGGCTTGCCTGGCTCGATCGGATCTCTTGGACGTCGTGGAAGCCGTATGATCAGCGCTTCACCTCTTCACGGACGCGGCAGATTCAGCGGCCTCGAAAACTTGGCCAACACTGAAGGGCTTGAGAGTGATGCCATGCTGGGTGGTGAATTCGGTGGTCTTGGTGGTCCTACTGCTGACGACGAATTCGAACTCTATGGGCCTGCAGCTGCAGTCGATACTCAGACTGCCGCTCAACCCTCATGGCAAAAGGCTGTGTTGGACCGCGAGAGCAACAACTTTCTGGGATTCATCGAGGCTGCCCTCGAAGAGAACGAACCCAACTCTGTCGACTTCGAAGACCTGCTACCTCCAGCTGCCAATTCACGCATTGTCGCTGCGCAGGCCTTGTTACATGTCCTTACACTCGCCACCAAGAACCTCATTGTCGTTAAACAGCCAGAAGCATACGGGTCGATCGGAATCCGCCTGATCGATACTATGTAATCTCACGGAAATGATGCCACACTTCGACGATCTCAAATATCTCTCGAGGCATATTTATTTCAATTCTTTTCATCCTTAAAACTCTCCTGCACCACTACAATGTTTTTCTGCTGCTTTTATTTCATGTTCGGGTCAACGAGTGCGAGAGATATGAGAAATGATGATGAACATTGTACTCAGCACAGCCATTTCCATAATCGGGATATACGGTGTCTTTTCTCTGATTTAATCTGGGTTGCGGGTCTGCAGCTGCATCTGACGGAAGCGAATCGTGAACTTCCATTGTAACATATTTATAATTCCTTGTAAGTAGAGTGTTTGCTTTCCCAAGCTTGAGACACACGTGTCTTCAAGCAGAAATGATTCAATAGTAATCTCAAACTGTGAGCTTTTCACAGCCTGATTATTATGCCAAATTATTATTTTCTGTCCCGCGGAACTGGTTCCGATTTGGGACCATGCATGCATGAGTCGCGATGTGGGGTTGTATCCCGTCGGAGTGTAAGTAAGGTAGTTGGAGATCTAGAATTTCCTTCTACGTATTAAAGTGTACATCACCCCGGCCTTAGGAAGGCCATGAATCTGTAAAATCTATGATGTCCGCCACTACTTTACCTCTCATAATCAATGGCAAAGAAACGACCACTTCCACCACATTCGATGTAGTATCACCTTCCACGGGCGAAACGGTATGGAAGTGTTCTTCTGCCTCTAAAAAGGATGCAATCGATGCTGTAGAAGCTGCAGCTGCAGCTTTCCCACCATGGTCAAAGAGTAAACCTACCTACCGACGGGCCATCATTCTGCGAGCTGCGGATTTATTGGAGAAGAAAGCATCAGAATTTCATGAGGCTATGGCTAAAGAGACCGGATCTGCGCACCCATTTTGCAAATTCAATACTGATAATGCTACAGGTAATTAAAGATTATATCGGTTGAAACAATGAATAATTAACTAATTCGTTCCCTGTAGAAATGCTGCGAGACGTGGCAGGAAGAATCGTTTCAGCCTTGGGTGGTGAAATGCCTGTATGTCAACAAGAAGGAACAAATGCTTTGGTATTCAAAGAACCATATGGTGTTGTATTAGGCATAGCACCTTGGAATGCTCCGTATGTCCTCGGGCTCCGATCCTTCCTTTACGCGCTCGCAGCAGGAAATACCGTCATCTTCAAGGGTTCCGAACTGTCTCCGCGATGCTTTTACCTTCTTGGAAATATATTCACAGAGGCCGGTTTGCCTGCGGGTGTTCTCAATGTTCTTTACCATAGAACCCAGGATGCCGCTGAAGTTACCAGCGCGCTGATTGAGCATTCTGCTGTGAAGAAAATTAACTTTACCGGTAGCACAGCGACGGGAAGGATTATAGCCACCAATGCTGGGAAGAACCTGAAGCCAGTGCTTTTGGAGCTGGGTGGAAAAGCTAGCTCTATTGTTTGTGCTGATGCAGATATTGGAAAGGCAGCAAAGGAGTGTACACTTGGTGCTTTCTTACATGTGAGTTTCCCTCTCTCTATGAAAGCAACATAAGACTGATCTTTAGCAGAGCGGCCAAATCTGCATGTCCACCGAGAGAATACTGGTGCATGCTTCCATACTCAAACCCTTCCGAGAAGCTCTTCAATCCACAATATCAGCAATTTTCCCGGCCAAAGAACCAGCCGTTCTCGTTCAGTCAGCTAGTGTCAATAAAAATAGGCGTCTCATCGAGGATGCATTATCAAAAGGTGCGAGTGTAGTCCATGGCGACCATAGAAAAGAAGAGTCAAGCAAGACACGCATGGCACCTGTTGTAATCGAAGGCGTTAAAGAAGGTATGGACCTCTTCCACACGGAAAGTTTCGGACCCAGTGTCAGCCTTATTTCATTCGAGACGGAGGAAGAAGCTGTCAAGCTGGCAAATGACACGGAGTATGGTCTTAGTGGTGCCGTGTTCACTGAGAATTTGGGAACTGGTTTAAGGATTGCCAAACAAATCGAGTCTGGGTTAGTTTCTCTTTCTTATTCATGCATTAAAATTATTTATTTACTGACTGATTAATAGAGCTGTACATATTAACTCCATGAGTGTTCATGACGAGCCAAATTTGCCACACGGTGGAGTGAAGAATAGTGGGTTTGGACGTTTCAATTCGAGATGGGGTCTTGAAGAGTTTTTGAGAACGAAGACTGTTACCTTCCAGGATTGATGTTTGCTACTTCAGGGCACCAGAGGTTGAAGCCCAAACAAGAAAGTGTAAACATGCATGCGAGGGGTACTGGTAAAAATCAATATTCTTCTCCACAAAAGGTGCAATACTTATCGTTTCATTCTTATCATCATATCGTCATGACTCGTTATACTAATGTACAGATAAAAGAAATTGGCAGATGCATTGCAATACGAATTATGAGATCGCCGTAGCAAACCCGCCCAACGGCACCGGCTATGCTCACATAAGTCTCGTTCTCGATTCAGTAAGAATCATACCCACGATCTTCCTCATAATATGATCGACGACTGCTGTGTCTCTTTTTGTCGTCCTTGCAATCCCCATACTTTTTCTCAGCTAAGTTTCCTGCCACACCACCTAAAGCAGCGCCAACCAGTGTGCTGATACGCCCATGACGCCCATGGCCGACTTGGTTTCCGAGCAGCCCACCAGCAAGAGCACCTAATGCTGAAGCTCCTACGTCCTTATTCTGTTCCAATTTGTCACGTACCGGCTCCAATTTCTCACGCATGGAATCACGGCGGCTCTTGCTTCTCCCGTCATTACGGCTTTTGCCTCGGCTCTTGTCGCGACGGTGGCTACGGCTACGATGGCTGCTTCGATGCTGCTCGGGCTCTGGGGAGAGAGGAGGTGAGTTCATCACTGGCGGCGTGTACGTTGAACCGCGAGGAACAGGACTGCCATACCCGTCATATGGAATTGGTGCACCAACAGCTTGCTGGTTGGAATATGCTGCTTGTGCAGAAGAGAGTTGAGCGTTAGCATTGCCTCTCATTGGTGGTGAGGGGAGGTATGGCTGCGGTGCGTAGCTTGCTAATGCTGATGATGGCGCGTTCGGTTGGTATTCTGTTGGACGGTACCGATCAGCAGAGGAAGAGCGCTCGGACGGATCCATTGTAGGCGGGTAGAGGTTACTCCGTGGCTGCTGTGCTGTAGGTTGCTCCAATGGCTATTGCATATCTGTTAGTACAGTAATGAGGCGGCACAGAGGGTAGAACACTTACAGGTTCCTCATATAAAGCGGGATCATAAGGTTGCCGTTCTTTTGGATGCCCAGCGTAGTAGTTGTCGCGCTGTCCTTCCGGTGCGGCATACTTGTGAGGATGATAATCAGACGAAGGCTGATGTAGTTGTGGCTCTTCGCCCACTGCATAGCGCGGTGGTGGGGGGAAGTAATTCGTGGCAGATGGTGGAGGCGCATTTACTGGGTAACCACTACGAGATGCGTTTTTGTAGTGAGACTGATGTTGATATCCATCCGGAGTCGCCCTTGAATCCGAGTCATATCCACGATCAAGATGGCTACTGCGCTGGTATCTTCGATTCTTTCGCCTAGGAGGTTCGCGCTCTGGTCTTGCCTCCTCGTCTGAATCATCGGAAGAGCTTTCGGAGTTTTGTCTTGAATCTGGGTATCGACGTTGAGAATATCGACCTTCTTCTCTTCGATCTCTGTGATCCCTTTCGTCTCTGTTTTCCCTATCATCTCTCGCATCCCTATCATCTCTTGGATCCCTCTCATGATGCCGTCTTTCTCTCTCCCGATCACTCTTATCCTTCTTCGCCTTGTCCTTCTTCTTCTTCTTTGTCAGAGGATTATGTGCGTCTGGGGGGCGAAAGTAACCACCAGGTACCGCGTGGAAAGCAGCATCAGGAATCTTTTCTGCGCCGAGATTGAGCGCCTTTAGAGCTAAAGCTGCCATTATGAAGACGTCAGGAATTCACTTGACGTTTTTCTGATGCCGTTTGTATGCGAGCTCCTGACGAGATTTGTAGTAAATAAGATTTTTTACAGATATGTGGTACGGAACTTCCTAAAGTGGCCAAAAGTCAAAAAAGGCAAGTACGCTTTCAAAATGGTTGGGTCTCTGAGTTTAAACAAAATCTGGAGGGCAAACAACAGACGCTTGACTATTAGATTTAACTTGAATAGCTCAGAAAATTGCTAGATGAGAGATTGAAGCCGAAGAGTGCTAATAAAGAACAGCGCATACGATCATGTGCCGATATCGTGTAGTCGTCGAGAATAGTTTAACATGCACAATGACGTTTGGTGTTTTTGCCTCATCTCGGCCCACCCCGCTGCGGAAGAAGCACTACACGAACCAACCACCATTATTTCTATCGTGAGATGCATGGTGAGGATTTTTCCCGCAATGTGCAATTGGCTGGATAATAGCCGTTATAGCCCGATTTGACACACGTCATCTAGGCACCCCTGCATCAGGTACTATGTTGTCTGGCTCACTTCATCGTGTGCACTTTAGGCGGAATACAAACCTCACACCGCTCCACCTCAACAAGTGTGGGGAAACGCAGTGCAAATCCGGAGTCTTCATTATTCTAACTGATCGTCTGCTATTGCAGGGACTTCCAAATAACACCTACACTATGCAGCTCATTCGGCCAGAACAAATATACAATATATAGATTATTATCAGTATTTGAAGCATTCGCAGTGCAAATATATCCCTTGTGCCCCAGTTCCCTTGTGTACAGCTCGTTCGTCACTCAGTCTTACAACGCTATTCCTAACATCGTCAACGAGTCCTTCGGGTCCACAAACCACCACCGCGCTTTCTCCTCGTGCCTGCTCCAGACTTTTGCGGATGATGTTACGTGTTGTGGGCCGCCCAGCGAAGACATGAATGCTGGGGTGAAGAATCATTTTATCCACTACCGAAGGTGAATCCGTTGAATCTGACATTCCAGATGTCCGAATCGCGGCTTTGCCCGCGTTGCCGTCAGCTTCTGGCACCGCCTGTGCTCCGCAACAGCACGGCGCAGCATTAGAGGCGGTAGGATCATCTTCGTCGAGGACGGTTTGGCAACAGCATTCGCCATTAGGACCGCACGATTTAGTGGCAGGTTTAGCAACCATACTCGAGGTTTCGGAAGACTTCTCCTGCACACTGAACCCATCCTCATCTCCTCGTTTCAATACATCCTTCTCGGACGTGGTGGATATTGGCTGTACATCTTCCTGGACATTTCCGCGGACCAGCCCTTTCTCCTTAGAGGAAGATTCAAAAGCAGAGAGCAGCATTTTGTGCTCTTCGGTGAAGGACTCGTCACATGTGCAGTAGACAGACATCTCCACATCAATCGCAAGACCTTCAGAACGAAGGCTGGCGGCATCAGAGATGACTTGGGACAAATGCGATGCGAACCAACTCAGCTGACCCTTCGATTTGACAACCCACACGAATCGAACATGACGGGTGACTACACCAGCGGGATTGAGCCAGGAGCTTTGTGCTGTTGGATTTCGCCACCCTGCTACGATATCGCGAAGCAGAGGCATTGTGAATGTGGCACCAGTACTTCCTGCGAACAAGATAACGCTATCAAACTGCCGCATTGGTCGAATGCGACCGTATGGTCCTTCTATAGCCACTGTCCGGAGTTCGACGGACTGATCTACCGTCATGGGTAGGTTATGCTTCTTTTCTGCGTGCGCGAACAGTCGCCTTGTTGCACCCTTCTCGGCCTTTACGAAAAACTCCATCTTGCCATCTTGCGGTATAGATGATATAGTGAAAGGATGACTTTGAAGCGGCAGTACAGAGTGACATGAAACAAATACGTGCTGACCAGGCTGCCAGGAGACTGGGGGATTTCGAAGTGTAATTTTTGTGGTGTTGTGGGATAGTGGTGTTAATTCCGCCTTGCATGCCCACAACCCCTTCATAGTTCCCTCACGTCGCTGTTTGGGGTGGAAGAAGGAGATGTTGGTGTAGAGAACGTAACCAGCGCGAACGACTCTATCAAAAAAGTATAATCCTACTGGAATCCAGATATAGATGTGTACTTCTGCCGGAGTATGGATATACACGAACCCAATGAACAGGGCAAATGATACCAAATGTTGAACGACGAAGAATTCGTAACTCCAGCCCCTAATGGGAGCCACGGAGCTGATCACCATCCACATGAGAAAACACCAGGCTACCAGCCCACGGTACGTGATTGGGTCCGTGGTAAGCTTTCGACCAACAAAGGCCCCATATGGCCACCAATCTCCGAGCCAGTACCCGAAATGAATAGTGGTAGTAAGTGCCAGGCATCGAGCTGCCCATCGGTGCATCCAATTCATGCGCTCGTAACTCAGGCCAGTCAAAAACCCTATAATATTTCTTTTTCCTGCCAAAAGAAACAAAAGCGGTATTTGCGCTATACAGACAAATCCGGTTCGGTATCCAATATCCTCCATGCTTGCCTGGGCTAGGGTGTCAGAGAATCCTACAAAGCAAAGGACTACGAGAACGATCATGTATGCAGTCAAAAGTGCGACTCGACCGACTGTTGGCAAGGCTATATTGAATCGCCATATCCGAATGGGATCCATGGAAGCACTCGTGAATTCCCTCATAATAGCAGTTGTAGTCGCAAAGGCCCTGAAGAAAAAAGACTTTGGTTTGGACGGTGTTGGAAGCCCATTGCGCGCTGCCGAGAGCCTATCGAAACCATAAGTGTTAAGCTATTACGTTCTTTGCTTCCAATCCCACCTTTGTCTATACAGTATTATTGTGATTAGGTTCGCGATTGCAGCGACAGCAACTAGTCCTCCAATCAATCCGAAAAATATCTTTGGAAATTCAGACAATGGAGGTATGCCGTTCCCACTCGACACTGAGCCCATATCCATCCCACCACCGTGAACATGCTGTCTCCGCCGTAGTCGTGGGCCTTCCATATTGGCGTGAAGGTGGTCTAGCAAACTTCAATCGCGTATTGGTCGTTCATGAGGGTGTTAGCAGTTTGGGGTTACAAGTTGGTGACCAGGAAATGGGGACTGTCAAGCAGAAGGCGAGATTTGACAGTAAGGTTTGCAGTAGTTCCACCATGCAGTCAACTTCGGGCAGGTCCATTGGAAAGAGATATGCTGCAAGAACAATCATCCGTTGCCGTCTACGAATTGGATCAGCATGTTCCGCCTGATGATGATCCGAAGCCCAGCCCTCCAAGATCAGTGGAACAAGGGATAGCGGTAGCGGGGTGGACCCCGTTCTCGGGTCCCTGTGCCACAGTTCGACGGGATTGGAGAGTAAGACAAACACACCTTCTTTCCTTGTAGATCAGATTCGTCCGAAGTGTTTGAAGTTTCCATAAGAAGAGCACTTTCTTGAGGCAGGACACGTTTGTTTGTTCCATCCTTCAGGATTTTCGCCCCGTGTTCATTCGACTTTCCCATACCGGACATGTTCCATGAGGGAATCAAGCATCCTGCGTTTGCCGCTGGCTTGGTGAAATCCCACCCTGTGGCTCAGTTAAACTTGCTCACCTACAGAAACTAAGTGAAAGAATCTGCTCAACGGCACAAAGCAATTGGAACAAGGAAGGTCGACGCAAGCCTCGCCGTCCGCCATGCCTTCTAATTCGGTAGGCTCATGTCGTAAGAGTCTCGGCGTGGATCTTGTATCCGAAGTGTGGTGCGAAGCGTTGTGATTTCGATTCCTGGGTTATTTGGGGCACACACTTTCATCCTTGCTACAACTCTGGAACACTCTCTCATCGCGACCGCACTTGATAATATCACGGACAAGCTAATTGTTCATGTTTTGATCCAAGTTTCTTCATTCCTGGACTCCACAATCTCTCTCAATCGTGCTCTTCAGCGACGCCAATACCTCATAACGTACTGTCTCCACCTGCCACACCCTCAGCCAAGGATCACCGACATATCCACAAGAGGAACAATTTTGAGCGCATTCTTTTCAAGTGACCTACGACTTCCCGATTGAAGTTTAGAATAACGGCTGTCAGCATCATAGTGTTGCATCACATTCTACGAATTTCCGTTTCCTCAATAATTCACGCTCGACTTCGACTCTCCTGCTGAGAAGCAGGTAACTCAACAGCAATGGAGGCCTCGGAAATGATCATGGCATTTTTCAACAGCGAGCGTACACCATTATACTCCACGCAATGGGCCCCTCGGACCACTGGAGGCTACGCTGGAACATGCATCTTTCTTATCTTACTCGCCACCCTGTATCGATCATTGTTCGCTGCGAAAAACATCCTCGAGGCACGGTGGACAGACCAAGCCTGGAACAGACGATACGTTGTTGTAGCAGACCGCCAACCATTTTCAGAGGAAGTCAAAACTGACCCGGACGTAAAAACCGCAGTGCTCACAGCAAATGGAGTGGAGGAAACTGTACGTGTGATACATCGCCCTATACGTTCAACACCAGCGTGGAGATTCAGCGTAGATCTACCTAGGGCCGCTTTTGCGACTCTCATTGCTGGACTGGGATACCTCCTGTGAGTTGTGGCCTTTTACTACTGTGAATATCTACTAATACCATACCAAGGATGTTGGCTGTGATGACGTTCAATGTTGGTTATTTCATTTCAGTCCTTGCAGGCCTGTTCATTGGAGAGTTGGCAGTCGGTCGTTTCAATTCAGTGATGGATGAGCATCACTAATTGCAAGAATCTTACGATGTCTGTTAATGTATTTGGGGATAATTTGTGGAATCTTCGCGACATGTTACGACAAGCATTTTCCGTTCATGAAACTCAACATTTTAAGCATACAAAATAAGCATATGAGTCCATCAGTATGTTCGATTACCAAAACGGTGTCGCCTATGATAGACGTGTCAACCAGTTTTCTGGAAGAAGACGTCGTATGAATCCCGGCTGGCGCTTGGGTTCCCGTACCGGTACATTGATTTCACCCAAGTACGAGGCTCAACACGCCTTGTGTATATTGTATTCCACGTGTTGAGCGCAGGTGTCCTTTGTAGCACGTCCCATACCAAAATCTCAAGTTTCAAAACAAAAAATACTTGGTTGCAGCAGACCTCCGCATCCGCTTTTCCATTCAGCAATGTATCAGTTTACTCCACTAGTGCTCAAGTAAGCTTTGTGACGTTGACACGGCTGGGATCCGCTAAGAAACCCCAACCCTGGAAAACATGCTCAAATGCACGCAACTGCATACGGAGTACATGATCGCTGCATTATTCCTCCTCCACCAAGACGGACAAGTCGGCAGGTAGAATCCAGCTGTCACAATCTTCGACACTTAAGCTTTCCCGTGGCGTTGGTCAGGCAGGCCAGCTATGCCAGGAACAGAATGTCTCCGCGCTAAGGGAAAAGCTCTTGCTCTGTTAATTAAAAGAGAGCTCAATCCCTGTGCATGTGAGATGCGGAAGGTGTGAAAAAGTATTTTTGATCTTAATAGACGTCACACGAACCCGTGTTTCATTGCTCTCTGTTTGTTGACTAAAGCTACCCGTTTCCCACCTCCGAGCTCCATTCCAAAGTCCAAAGACGCCAACTGACAACATCAGAAACATCGAATTCATAATCACAATGCTCTCACGAACTCTCCTCCTCGCTCTAGTGCCTGGTGCCATCGCTCACTACCGACTCCAGTGGCCGACTGGACGCGGTTTCAGCGAGCAAAACATTGTCAGTGGACCATGTGGTGGCTTCGACACAGTGGGAGCACGCACTGAAATTCCAATCAACAACTTCCCCATTCAGTTGAGCATGGAGCACACGGAAGTAAGGGGATTCGTCACAATCGCCCTGGGAAATAATCCAGGCAATGCATTTAACACCGTTATCAAGCCAGTCTTCCAAGAAAACGGACCAGAGAACTTTTGCATTGGAGGTGTCAGCATACCAGCTAGCCTAAATCTCACAGCTGGAACGAATGCCACCATCCAAGTAGTTACAAATGGTGATCCTCTTGGAGGTCTGTACCAGGTAATTTGACTCCAACTCATAAATTCTTTGCATGTGACTGACGAAATACGTTTTAGTGTGCCGATGTCACTTTCGTGGACGCACCGCTCAGCACGTCCGACTATGATAGTCATTGCAAGAACAGCACCGGCGTTTCCGCCAGCTTCAACGGGGGCGCTTTCCCTAATGGTACAAGCGGTGCTTCCACTGCATCTTCAGGAACTGCCCGTGGTTCTGCGGCGTCTACGGCTACCAGCAAGGCGTTGGCTGCCCAGCAGACTCTTGCCGGTTGGGCTCTGGGTGCTATGGGGCTTGTCGGTGGCTTGGCTGCTCTGTAGATTAGTATTGGAGTTATGAGTAGCAAACCTAATCGTGACATGGCATCTAAAGGGTTCCAGACTAGGAATCTTCGGCGCTCCTGCATATCTGATTGCTTATTCTTCCATATCAGACCCATCAATGGTACTGATAGGGTTCGAATACATTGCAGAATTATCAGTCATGTACATATAACGACGTTTCCTCGGACTTCTTTTCGCGATTACTACTTGGGCTCGTTTGTATCCACTCAATCAACCATGATCTTGTCATCTTCTTCCCAGCTCTTGCCCCCAAGTTCAATAATTTTGACGTACTTTTCATATGTCTTAATTTTCTTCCTATGTCTTGCGGTCTCCGCACTATGTCTTTTCTCTCAGCTCTTCATTTAATGGTGTTTACAGGAATCTACTTCGAATCATAGTTCAATATCTCTTACGATTCCGGGTGCTCTGTGGACCTGCCAACCACATCCGGAGACTCGGTGTTATACAGAGGCGTATTCAAAGCCTTTGGAAGTTCTTACTCCTCTTCTTCTCATGCAAACACATATTACTTATCAGGATGCGAGCATCAGACTGGAGTCCCACTCCAGATGACTGCCGGTGCGAGAGTTAATCTCCCAAAACCGTTAGCTTACCCCGCAAAGTTGGGCGGAATGGTTCCGTCTCTAGGATCATTTTTATAACCACGAGACGTACGTAATTCCAGGACTCGTTCTCAATATATGGTTGATCAAGTGCTTTTTAGAGGTTCACCCTCTGATTTCTTCTTTAGCATCCGCACGTATTTGTACTTGTACCATTGAAGCCCTGTATTCATTGTTGATCTACCTTGACAAACATCGTCATACGCTTGTAAGTTGATAGTCTCATATAGATTTTACTGCGAACATAATTTCTATAAGAGGCCCGATTGTCAGGCTTTTCTTATTCTTTCTTTGCTCCCAAAACACTCAAGTTTGTCACCTCTTTAGTTTGTATCATGATTGTCCGATCCCAACAAATCACCCCAAGACTATTCAAGAGCCTGACGCGCCAGCCTTGCAGACTGAACCAAACTATCACAGCCTCTCTTCTCTATCATACTGTCCAACCCACACGATTTCATACTTCAACTTCGTCACCTTTCCCAGCTACTTACACTTCACCCCCATTGCAACAATCTTCTATCCTCGAAATGGTCAAATCAACAATCGACTCCCTCCCTCCCTTTCCCGAAAATCTCCCTCTAGCCCCCATAGCTCGCATCTCCTCCTTCAAGCTCTTCTCCAACGACGCTTCCACCGCCGCCGCCGTTTTGGAAGCATGTCAAACCTACGGCTTCTTCTACCTCGACCTTACAGACTCGCCATCTGGTCAAGCTTTAGTGGAAGAATCAGAGGAATTACTCAAATTATCGAAGAGGGCCTTTGAATTTCCAAAGGAGGAGATGATGAAGTATCATTTGGAGAAGGGAGTCAGTATGTTTGGGTATAAAGCTGCGGGCACGGTGAAGAAGACGGATAAGGAGTTGAGGCCTGATACTACTGAGTTTTGGAATATTTCAAAGGTATGTCGATTGGGTTGGTGAATTCGCAAAGATTCAGCGAGTACTGATCTTAGTTAGGATCATTTCCATGGTATTGCGCCGATGAGGACGTACCCACAAGTCCTACTAGATTCCGCAGACCTGATCAAAGACTTCACCAAAAATGCACACGAATGCGCCATGGAAGTATTGCGAACACTAGCCACCCAACTCGACTTACCAAAAGAAACCTTCGTTGACCTTAACACGTTCAATAAACCAGTAAGTATCACTTTCAATCCCTAAGCAGGAGATTGAATGCTGAAAAAGGGGGTCAACTAGGCCGGCGACCACTGCCGCCTCACCCACAAATTCCCCCACGCCTCCGACGCCAAAGCCGTAGGCCTCCCCTCTCACACAGACTTCGGAACCGTCACCGTCCTCTTCAACTGGCTCGGCGGCCTGCAAATTGAATCGCGCACACCCTCCCGCCAAGGCGAATGGGAATACGTGAAACCACTCCCCGGGCACGCGGTAATAAACCTCGGGGACGCGATGGTGAAATTCACAAATGGTGCGCTCAAGAGTGCGAAACATCGTGTTGTGCCTTCGCCGGGGGAACAGGTCGGGTTGGATAGGTATAGTGTCGTGTATTTTGTGAGGCCTTGTAATGATAGTTTGATGAAGCCGGTGGGGGATTTTGATAAGGGGACGCATGTCAAAGTTGGGGGGAAGGTTAGTGTGGGGGAGGATGAGAATGTGGTGTATACCGCTGGAGAGTGGATGGTTAAGAGAGCTATTCAAATGGGGTCGTAATGTAAGAAGAATCTGATGAGGTGGATGCAAAGAAAGGTTTCTGGGAGGTCTACGGGATTCGAACAGACGGCCAAACCAAAAGAGACGAAAAAATATAATCAAGTTGGAGGGTACGGCATTGCCTGCGCCGACCTAAGTTCCACTGATTGAGATTAGCAAGTTTAACGTCGCCAGCATCCGTATTACAAAGGTCATCATTTACTTGACCGCCAAGCTTGATTATGGGTATATTGCTGTAATCGGTGACCCATATACTTTGAGAAGGTGATCTGCAATGCGGAAACCTAGCCGTCACATCATGTGATAGGTCGGAAGGGCAGGTTCTTTCTTGCGGAAACTTCGCACTGATGGGATCCATCAAAACATCTCGATAGCACAAAAACCATGGGAGAGCAGAGGTATATTAGGAGATGTGAACTTTTTTAGGACCATCTATACCGATTCCAACGCCTCGCTATGCTTCAGTATGCAGGGAAGGGGATATGAGCAATCGGTTCCCGTGTTCATGCCGTGCGTAACCTCTTGGTAGGTGGCTCTGCCTCGCTCACCGATCTTGAGACAGCATGTTTCGCCTCCGTCTTCTTCTTCTTCTCTTCCTTATTCTTCAAAGGTGCATGCCACCCAATCGCAAAATAAATCAAATCATTCCTCTTATCCCTCTTGAATTGATTCTCCAGCTTGGGGCCCTTGGCCTTTGGGTCCACTGTTCCCTCCACTTCTTCTCCGTCATCTTCGGATTCACCATGCTGAACCATCTTTGAAAGACTCTTCAGAATTTTCGCTTCATTCGCCTTGCTCTTCTCCTCGGAAAACATGCTCTTATTCGATCTTGACTCTTTCCTGTCTTTCTTTTCGCCATCGCTGTCGGTAGTCTGTAAACTCTCTTCTTCTGCTTCGGTGAAAGTCCACATCTCCTTGAGATCACCTCTAATCCACGCGCTACCCCACAATGGAATGAGTACGCCTGGGACAAGGTATAGCAGAGCGGGTTGAGCGTGTTGGAACCATTGCATGACTACCAGGGTCGTGATCATACCAACGATATATCCAATGATGCTTGTCCAAAAGTAGGTCTTCCTGAAAGAGCCCGTTTGGACAGGTGCGGGAAGTGATGATGGCAATCCGAAGAGGGAAGAGGTCCAGAGTTTGCTCGACCAGTAGTTGCCCGGAGGGATATATTTGGCTTTAGTTGTGGTAACTTCAGGCGACGCATCCTTCGTAGCGGTTTCTTCGGCGGGGGATGAGTGTTTCTGCTGCTGGAGGTAATGTCTATAAAGATCGTAGCGTAGAGCAAGGCCGATCATCATTCCAGGAAGAACGATATCGCCCAGACCGAGCATCGAGTACTGAGGAATTCCCGGCTTGTTTGGATTCTCAGCGCGCGGAATAATGAGCTTGATCGGGACATCTAGAGACTTTGCGACCGTGACCATCATCGGTCTAAACTATGCGTTAGTCTATCAAACAACCCGGTAAAAAAGTTGGAGTACTTACGTATAAAACACCATGAAGATATCGTAAAAGAATAACCCAACCAGAATAAGACTTCCGGTATCAAATGTAGTAGGCGACATAAGCTGAAGAGAGGTATACGAAAAAGACCAGCCCATAAGATTAGTCAACCACCATGGCTTATCCACGAAATTATAATACCCCGTAGCAGCTGTACCAAGCAGAGTGCCCAATATGCCATATAAGCCAAGATGCGTCCGAAAAGCCGCAACAGAATGAAGGTAGAATTTGAACGAGAGTTTCTTGCTAGGAATACTCCTCACAGCCCACAGGAACCTATTGACATGTGCCGGTAATGGTAACTTCGCCAGCACACCCGGTAAAGGTGAAGACCTAGACTTCGCATCTCCCTCACCTTCGACAACACGGATTGTCTTTCCCTTCTTGGAGTCGACATGCCACACCCCCTCCTCATCCTTGTACCACTTGGGAAACACGAAAGAATGCGCGAATTGCATGGTGTCGGCGAGTAGTTTGCACACGCTGAACAAGCCCACGGTACTGAAGTACCAATTCAGGACTTTGTTCAGCATCTCCAAGTCCTTCAAGTATTTGATCAGGAAGTATAAGCCCGTGAGGACCAAGCCTGCGAGGAGAGGCATCCAAAGCGCATCACTCCTCGAGAAAGCTTCCATGCGCTGGAAGCTGTCCTCTTCCTCCTCCTCGTCATCGTCGCTGGTGGAGGCATCGTCCCTGGACTTAGTAGGGGATTGTGATTTAGCGGCCGCAGAGGAAGGGCGCGAGAGGGATGCGTGTGCTGCGGCCACAATGGGGAACAGTGCCGCGAGGATGATGTGGATTTCCGTTGTTAGGAAAGGTTGGTATTTGGTGAACGTGTACGCGATTCGCCCTATGAACTCAGCGACGGGACCTGGTTCCGACATCTTTTGGTTATTGCTTGTTGCAGAAGCTTTGTGGTTGTTTGCTAGAAGTTGGGTCTTTGATTTTTTAATACAAAGATTAAGGTTTCAAAGGTAAGGAACGGCCGTTTGAGGGATTCATGTTCTAACGACTGACATTTTTAAGAACTGTTCACAAAGAATAGCCTTTAGTAGCCGCAACTTTTGCTTTGAACAGTTTTGAAAACACGGACCTGCAACCGCAGACTTGTACGTGGAGCTGCCGTGATAGGGCTGAAATAAGGTAGCACGAAAGTATTCAACAGCCTACCTGTGTGACAGCATTTCACTATAAAACCCCCTACCGCGATGATATCATCTCTACAAGGGTGCTTCCACCTCCAAGTATTAAAAGCAAGAGTACACGGTCATTTTCAATAGTGAATAAGAAATCCAAAACACCCGAACAAATTCATACTAAAGCAATAGCCAAAAATGTCGAGTTCAGAAGATCATATCGAGAATCCCGCCGCGAAGGAGGAGCCTGAAGAGAAACGCGGTTAGTGCAGCCTCGTCCCCGTAGCCTTACACCACACCACACCTCATTCGCCTATCTGACCTTGAACTTTCCACTCCACCCCCAAACGACCACATCCAACTAACACACTCCCTCCCTCATCCATAGGCTTCCTAGCCCCCGTCCTCGACCCCGTAGGCAAAGGCCTAGGGACCGTCCTCTCCCCCGTCGGCATGGCCGTGAACAAAGGCGTAACCCCCATAACCAACGTTGTGGGCTCAGTAACCAAACCCGCTCTTGGCCCCATCGCTGGGGACAAAGAAGAGAAAGCCGAGCCTTTGGGCGGAAACAACAAGGATAGTTACGCGCACGGCAAGGACAGTTTGGGTGGTAACTTGCAAACGGGTGATAATCCTTTGGGGTTGGATCAGACGGGGAAGTTTGGTTTTGAGGAGGAGTGATAAGGATTGGTGGAAGTTTATTGAGGAAATGAATGATTTGGTCGTGTGGTTGGATAGGAAGGTTATTTGGGGATATGGCGTTTGGATGATTTACGAGTATTAGGGATTAGCAGATGGGATCATGTTACAATTTCACGACGCAGCAAGTATAGTTCAAGTATAAAGCTTGTATTTACTCCTCTTCTTCTTCTTGCCCCTTCTGAATATGAGCACATCCGTAAACTCTCCCAAGCTATGAACAAAGTCCTGCTGCTGTATACTGAACAAAAACTGCCGCTCCCCAAAATTTTGAAAAATCTGAAAGTTATTCCCTCGCCCTCAAGTCTTCTTTCCATCTGTCTTTTCTCTCGTGGGTATCTTCGTTTCGCCTCATCGCTATTCGTCTCCTCGTCACCGTCCCATATGTATCATCGTGTGTTTTGTAATTGTGGAGAAAGGAAAGGGTAAATAGAGTATTGGCCAGAGAAAGGGAAAGGTTGGAAGAGGAAAGAGGTACAAGAAAGTTTTGTGCATGAGGCTACTTTGTTGCAAGAAATGCCTCGCCCCTCCATGGAAGATCAGAAAGCAGCCTTGGAGAACGTGGCAGGAAACGTCCAGCCAGAAGGGGTGAACGAGCCACCTCGAGTGTGTGACGGAGAAAAGTGTGCGGCTCAGCATCCTGCCATCATGTAGAAGAGGATCCCTCACAAACCTTGCATCTTGTAATCGTCCTGGGTGCCGGTGCCAGTCAGAGCTCGGAGTAAGGCTTGGTCTTTACGGGCTTGCTCCCTTTCCAGCATTTCGTTAAAGACAATGATGAATTGGTTAGGTACTAAATCCACGGTGAGTTGTGTTCCAAAAGAAGTGTTGCAGAAAATCGACAATCACCAACCCATAGTAGGCTGCTCCCAGGTCGTTCCAAGGTCGTTCAAGTACCAAGCCATTGGATCGAACGTGTGGTAAAAGCTATTGTCGGCCATATCCGGAGGGTTCGCCAACGCCACTCCGCCGAATCCGCCGAAATTGCCCATTCCCTGTACATCGGTGTTGTTGGCGTCCTCCATCAGACTGCTCGAGGGGCGACGACCGTTAGAGAAAGAACTCCTATGGGTCATCGCGACAGGACTTGTGGGATTCTTGACCGCGTCCTTGAGCTTAGACGCCTCCCCATGCATCTCCTCCTTCCACCGCCAGATCGAGTCAAACACGTGCGACATGCTCATACGGTAACGACGCTTAAGTGTCAGACTAGCGTCAACTTCACCGTTAGCAATACTCTCCGCCAATTGGCTGCCCTCCATACGAGCAGTGTCCCAGGCATTCCACATCTGCGCAAAAACCTCTCCCAAGCGCACTGGAAGATCGTTTGGCGCAACACTCATGCTCCGAATGGTCTGGATAGTCTTCCAGAACAGACCTTCACCATCCTCACGATCAATGTACTCTGCAAACCCGAAAAAAGAATTGAGCAATTTTAGAAGCGCAACGCAAGCAGCAGTGAGCATTTGAAGAATGTAGTTGGGATGATATTTTGGTTCCACGTCGCAGTTGAATGCGGTGGTAAGGAAGTCCTTGACAGCATTGTATAACTCGTCAAGGGCGTAGGAGTATCGAGGAGAGTTGTGGTTATCGAAAAAGACTTGAAGTTTGAGATGCATGCGGGCTGCACAGAAGTAAACAGCATCAAGTGCTAGAAAGCAGTCAGTAATATAAAGAGCTTGAATATCGTCTGAATCACTTACGGTTGGAGAGATTGGTCCCATCCTGGAGTTGCTTAAGCATAGTATTGAGCAAGGCTGCTTTGGCACTCATGGAGGTATCATGAAACTGGGAATTATCGTCTGCCTGGGGACAGTATATCTCCCGAGTCACCCTATCTGTAAACTTCTCAATCTCCAAGCGTGAGTGAAGGTACTCGAGAACTTCGGACGATTCATCCATTCGGATCTGTAGAGTGGCATCGTACACAGTCTCAGGGGGTTGACCATACCCAGTCGAGACATTCTGTGCTACGAGATTACACAGTGCCCAGGTCTTGAGCCTATCAGTGATTTCATCTGCTCTCAAATTCATTGGGATGTTGGTAAAGTCAGATGGATTGGATGGGCGATGAATCCCAAGATGCATAGCAAACTTCATCATGATACCTGAGTGGGTAAAGGTCATATCATCCGTCGAGCTGCTCACAGGCAAAGGCCAAGTGCAGAGAATACACAGTGCCTTGACCACGTGATGCTGATCGCGGGTTGGTGGCCTTGAAATGGTATTCTTCAAGTGCTCCTTGTAAGCTGGAGTCAGACTGGCCAGGAGATTTGGATCTTCGTCAAAGTGCCGTGCTGCTGTCATCATAACTGTCCAGAAGAGGATATTAGAGCGACCGATAACTATATCTGGGGTGTCATTTAAGTCAAGGACAGGGAGGAAATTGTGGTAACGGCTGAAGAACTCGATCCAAAGCTTGTCAATGACGTCCCCAAAGACTGTTACGTTCCCGAGCTGCCGACTACGTCCCATGGGTGTGATTCTGCTCGCAAGGGTATCGCTGGCGGACTGCTTAAGGTTGAGGAGCAAAGCCGCGTCATGGGAGCCGTCATCATGTTGTGGAGGGGTACTTGTAAACTCCGCCATCTGGTTCTGCTCGGTAAGCTGGCGTCTGAGATGGTGCTGGTCTTGCCGAAGGTCTGCCAATTGCTGCTGAGTGCGAGCCAATTCCAGTTCCAGGCCATCGTTCTTCTGTTGGAGGAGCTCATTGCTACGTTCCAACTCTGCCTGTTGAGACCGCTTGCCCACTCGCTTGAAATCGGCGGTGATCTCGCATCGTAAGGTGTGCTTGATACAGCGGTCACAGCTCTTCCATGGACTCTCGACGACGTTACATTTCAGCTACAAGAGTGAAATATTAGCATTATTTCAAAGCAATATCTCTCAATCTTTGTTTTACACAATGCGATCATCCGTCTGACATAGTTGTATCTGAGTAGACCTGACTCACCTTCTGCTGGCGGCACTGATTGCAGGCTCGCTTTGTACCAGTTGGACGGTGCTTGCGTGCCGACCCGCCGCCATTGCGATGCTCTCCTCCCTGCTCATCGTCTTCTTCACTCTCCGGCGACAGCGCTGGGTCGGTAAAGGAAGAAATCTTGCGCTTTCTTGTGCCTTTGCCGACGTGATTGTGATTGTGCTCGTTGGTGGGGGATGATGAGGTTGGTTTCGCTCGAGCGCTGTTGTTCAACTGGGCGTGTACCGGAAAGCCATAGGTGGTACCCAGTGAGACTTGAGGGAGACCAGTACTCGACAATAGATTGTCCATGGCTGTGTCTCGCCCGTTGCAGTCTGGTAATGGTCCTGTCTGACCTCCGGTGTCGCTCTGTTTCACTCCAGAGTCTGTGAACCTAAAGCGCGGAAGGAGGGGCCCTCGATGAGCCAGTCACGGCACCGACCCCGTCACGGCCGTTGGCAGGGGTCCACTAATTTCTCCTGCACCCAGCCCATCTCTTCTCCGGGGAAGATGCTTCTTTTATGCAAGAGAACATCAAGAATACCAAGTACACGTCCTCGAAAAGCTCCGGGTATCCCTCTTTGAAATAGTGAGATCTTCTCTGTGACTATACCATGTACGGTTCAGCCAACATCGTGAGGTCTGCACTATCGTATGCATCACCATAAGCTCTCCATGTCTAGACAACAACTCACAACGACGTGAAGGGGTAAAAGAGTATATTATGGAGGATTGTTTGATCCATAGAGGTCTAGTTATGTTGCCAAAGAGCCTTAACCAACTGTTTGGACCTGCAGTACGAGTACGCCAACGCATTGGGTCATCCCTTGCGTCTCAAGCTATGGATGACTTACAACAGACCTGCTCAACTTCATTTCGAGCCATTGGGCTTTTAGAGGACAAAAATATGTCTAGGTGTTTAATTACTCCGAACATCTGCTATACGCAACTGGCTCATTCCTGCATTCCATCGAAGCTATCCTCTCGCAACCTAGTACTCGAAGTTTAACGTTATTGAAATACCTCAGGAAAGGAGAAGACATAACGGAGCGATAGTATATCCTTTTCGCGGTCGATGCCTCTTTGGCCAAAAGACTAGGCCAGCACTGGATGAAGACAATATAAAGCCATTGCGACAAGAGAGACACGTGAAGTATCGTCATACAGGTCGAGCAATGGCTTCCGTGCTGCCTATGCAAGAAATTGGAAGAGGGGATGTGAATAGCTAGTAGCGAGTATGCGTGTATACGCTCAGTATCGACAGAGGGGATCATCCGTGTCAATGAGAAGTCAACAGCTCGGTATGTACAAAATACCGCCAGGTTGTAGCCATTCATAAATGGAAGACTGGCCGAGGCAGCCACCAGAGATGGGAGTCGAACGAATGAAATGGGAGTCGAACGAATGAAATGACAGGCAAACGTGTCTAGGCGGGAAATGGCTCTACGGTCCTGAGAGAAGGGCTCGTAAATCAGCCATCGGACAGAACGATATGTCTGGAAGACGCTTGTACTGATCGCATAGATGTAGCAAGTTGAACGGGAAGGAAGATGAGTAAATTTTGAGGGGTGAAATATCTCAGCAGAGATGACACGATTCGTGGTCGTTAAGAGAAATTTACTTCCTAAAGTAGCAGAAATATCCTCTACGCCATTCTCCAGGTCTTATAAACAGGCCAAGTAGAGAATTCAACATTTTCCTTGCCAAAACAGAGCCCGTACGGGTTCGACTGTTTCCCTTTCGTAGCCGTACCAAAGAAAAAGCTACCTTAGCCTAATCCCTTCAGCCTCGCGCGGCTACCCTCGGCCTCCGTCCTCGGAGCATCTCCACTCTTCTCAACTCAACAACAACGAAACGAAAGCATCATTTTCACCTAGTCTATACAATCCGAAGTTATCGGCAAGAAGTCCACGAGGCCCTGGTAAGATCTTCGAAGATAGTGCACCTTATCAGCGTCTAGATAAGAAGTAATCAGGGCCAGAGTGGCTCCCGAATGTAGCCGCATCTCCTAATTGGTAGTCCCGTTGACGTTGTGCAGCATGGTCATGGAGGGGTAGGATATGTTACTACAATGGTGGACTGGTGACTGGGGCAATGAGCGCTTTTTAAGTAAGCAGGTATAGGTAGACATTTGCTGCGGCTCTTTCCTTCGTTCATTTCCTACTATCTCTAATTGCCTCACTTTCTCACTCAATACACTTCCTCCACTTCATCCTCTTTGTCTTTCTCCCCCGTACAAAAGAAAGCACGTGCCACTGCTCAGGACTCTCAACGCAGGATTGAACGCGACACACAATCACCAAGATGAAGTATCGGATACAGCAACTTGGAACTTGCAAAATCGACCGTCTCGTTTCCCAATCCATACCAGCATCTCGCCGTTTCGTCCACTCTAGCAAGACAAACCATGCCCCACTTGCTGCAACCTCACCATCAACTCTACAACTCTCCCATACACATCCCAAAGCCACTACACGAGAGCCATGTCTCGCCATCCTACCAACGTCCACAGTCCTCCGAAGCTACCTCATCACACGCATGTCCTCCTCGCCTGTAATCCTGCGAGCATGCTTCACACTCCTACGCAAGATGTTGGACTCTAAATCATTTCTGTTGAACCCAGAACGTAACTTCATGTTGAAGTGGATATTCAAGCATACATTCTATGCGCAGTTTTGCGCTGGAGAGAATAAGTTCGAGGTGCAGAGGACTGTTAGTCAACTCAAGAGTATGGGGTATACTGGTGCTATATTGGAGTATGCGCTTGAAGTGTTGGACGGTGGAGAGGTTTCTGCGGAAAAGACTGCGCAGGATATTGAGACGTGGAGGAAGGGTATGCTGCAGACGGTTGAGATTGCTAGTGCAGGCGATTTCGTTGGATTGAAGTGAGTAGGATGCTATGCTTGTTATCGAATTGTAGACTGACTTCCTTTCCCTAGATGGTCCGGCATAGGCACAGAAGCACTAAAACTCCTCAAAGCAAACAAGCCACCCACACCAGCGATGCTCAGTGCCATCCACGAAGCGTGCGATCTAGCGGCGCAGAAAGGCGTCTTCGTCCTCCCAGGCGCAGAAGAAGAAATCACAAACACAGGCCTAGATACCTGGACATTGGATCTTATGAGACGCTACAATAAAGACCGACCAATGATGTACAATACCTACCAATCCTACCTGCGCTCTACGCCTGCAAAACTAGCCCAACACCTCGTTATCGCTCAACGCGAAGGCTTCACAGCTGGGATTAAAGTAGTGCGAGGGGCATACTTACTCATGGAACCTAAACACGCCGTGTGGAACTCAAAGGAAGAGACTGATGTGATCTACGATGGTTTGGTCGAGGGACTCCTGAAGAGGAAATACAACTCCATACTCAAACCCGTTGCTGGGTCCATGGATACAGTTCCAAAGGTCGGTCTCATGATTGCATCGCATAATCTAGCATCGGTCCAGAAAGCTCAGGCGATACGTTCTGAGCAAGCACAGAAGGGAGAAGAGCGTATTGAATGTGCCTACGCACAATTGCAGGGTATGGCCGATGAGATCAGTCTCGATCTCGTGCAAGCGAGCAAAGCTGGTGGTAGTGAGGAGAACGGAGCTGTTGATAAGAGTCGAACATTCAAGTGTGCGACTTGGGGTACTGTTACTCAGTGTATGAATTTCTTACTTCGGAGAGCGGCGGAGAATCAGGATGCCGCGGGTCGGACGGCGGACACTAGTAATGCCATGGGGAGGGAGTTGATGAGGCGGTGGAAGGCTGGTGTGGGATTGAGTTAGGTTAGCTGATATTTCTGCTGCGTGGTCATTAGTAGGTGGTAAAGATGCGGGTGTCTTGTAGAGTACCCTCAGGTATAATAACCTGTTTTATTCTTGCATGGTATTCAAATGATGACTTACCACTTGGATTGGTGTTTCTTATCATCAGATCCCAGTGTTTTAGTCGTGTCTACACTTTTGCAACTGTTACACTTCTTGAGCCACTTCGTATTAGGTCGGGTGCCATGATTGATCATGCTTAGGCTCCAACCGCTCCAAATCTACGTACTCTAGCCCCGCCTTATCTCTTCTGATCGGAAGCCGGAAATCTCCACCGCCGGCACAGTATCTCTCGATGCGGTATTTCAGGCAATCCGGCGGCCAATACACTGAGGACGGATCACTCTTTTCAAGTATCAAGGCTTCTGGAAAAGTGTGCAAGTCCCTATACTGGTGATCTTGAGCGGCTAGCATGAATTTCTCCACAGTCCGGTACATGTACAGCCAGGCTTGTCCTTCACGGCCGCCTAGACTTGTCAGGTCAGCATTAAGCGAAACCGCTGATAGAATCATTTTCTTTATCAACGCTGGAAGGAGGTAAGCCCACTCATCGCGCTCTACCCCGGATTCGGAAGCAAGGCCTACGCCTGAAAGTTCGAGTGTGCGTAGAGTGGTACAATGAGTCTGCAGTATCTTCTCCATCTGCCCAAACTTTGCTGCCAGTCCTCCCAGAGCAAGGTGCTCTAGCTGGCTCCAATGCGGCGAAGTGCCTTCCACAAAAGATGGCATCCAACGCGGCCGGCATTATTTTCTCCTGGAGGAGAGGCAACTGCAAAGTGCGCAACTCCGTGCATGAAATGAGGAATTGGCCGAGCGCTTTGAGATGTTCCGCATTGTGCCGATGAGGAAGAGGATGGGGTTCTTCTTCAATGTGCAAGTGTAAGGATCGGACATGCTTGAAGATTGTGGGTAGAAATTCTACCTCGGAGGTGCATATAGCTCCTACAAATTCGCCCAGACACTGACAGTGCAGTTTGACGGCTGCTAGGTGGGATTTTTCTCCGAAACGACGATCTTGGCTCACGGAGGCCCGGTCGTGGATGGCTTGACGGCTTGACAACACCACTGCACCTGTTTCGTCCTTGTGTTCAATCAACATCCCAGACCATTGAGGTTTGGAGAGATCTGCGAAAGGGGTTGTGATATCAGCAAAGCGTAATGGTAACATAACCCGGAAAGCCCAGCTGAGAAAAAGGACCTACATCCGCGAAGGAAAGAATCCATCTCATCCTGCTTAATACCAGCAGCTTCCTTTCTATCCTGTACTAGCTTGTGTCTCCCGTAAGCTCCATGTGGTGGCATACAATTCCCTCTATTATTGACAAGTTCAAACGTCTCCAATCGAGGAAGATCATGTAGATACGCAACAAGCCTCGCGATATGCATATTGCCCTTGCGCTCTTGACTCTGCCAATGATACAGTATAATAGCCTCGGCGTATCTTGTTGTGAGCCCATCATTTCCAAGAACCGTGAAAAGTAATAATTCCATAGACTTAGAGGAGTGCCAATCAGTGACATAAATATCCATATTGTCTCCCCAGTAGTGCCACAGAAAGTTGGGTAACGTCTCTCCTCACCATTCCATCATGCCGATAATGTCGGTATTGTCGTCAGCGTGGCTCAGGCGTATTGTCGATGGATCGAATATCAGTTCCTTGACGTGAATCCTGAGATGGGGCGAGGAAGTAATATTTTTCAGATTATCATAGCTTTCCGGTCGCATCTCCAGATGATACGAGTGGTATAAGTACTCGAGGGAAACTTGATTGAAGCGAGGACACGCGAGTCGCGCATTTTTAAGGTCTGATTGAGGCAGATATTTGCATATTTCGAGGAGGATCTCGTTGGGGATGTCCTGGTAGGTCGTTTCCATTTTAACGGAGCTTACGCGTTGTTGTGAATTCCACGCGTCAAGTCGTTAGCTGAAGGACAGAAGAGTGATGATTCAAGGTATGGAGGATTGGGGAGGTCTGTGAATGATCGAAGCACTAGAGTTCTCAATTATGACCTTTCCGTATTTACTTTTACTGCCCCCCTGAGGTCCAAGCTTGTGTGCCACAGCCTAGCCTCAGCCTTGCGAGGGTAGAGTGGCACGAGTGGTAAGGGCAGAAAACAAGCTACAGGGTATCCTTTGGTAAAGTAGCTCTCTGGTTCCATCGGTCCAAACAATCCAATATCACCACTATATTTCTTTGCGGTATCTCTTCCTGCTTTTCCAGGATACCCGTGATTTAACGACTTTTTACAAACTGTCAAGAGAGTCGCGGGTGTGCATGTAGAATTACGAGCATTCTGTAGCACATAAAGTAAGAGCAGAAAAACGAACTAGCAGCTGCTGTGAAAAAGAAGTTTACCACCCATCTACAATATCTTTTCTTATGATAACTGATGCTCCGATCTGTGGGTAGTCGACTAATCCAAACAGCTTTGGGATGATGGGGAATCATCAGCTGTAAGTAATTGAGGGCATGGAGTTCTCTACAGACGTGCAGTTACTCCTAGGTAAAGCTCATCAAACCTCTCTACTGTACTTGTAACTCATCATTTCTGACTGACCGGAAAATTCGCTTCATGTTATGTATATCTTCCACAGACAACCCTGCTTGAAACTACCGGGATGCGAGAAGTGACTGCCAGTAGCTTTTATTGACGGAATTACCAAAGTTTGCTCCAAGAGAAGAACCAAGATTTCACAGCAGGGGAAGTTGAAGGTTGAAAACGGACATGAGAGGAACACAGCGACAGCGCTACCGAGCGAAGAATGGAGTGTTTTGCATTAAGGGGGGGTATATCGCGTCCCAGGCCTAGCTCATCCCTTCTAGCGATAATGAAACGGCGATTCAATCGTATTAGTTGCGATGATCCTCACTGCGTAACACTCTTCCCATCTTCCTTCGCCAAAGCATTAGTCCAAGCCTTCTCCAAATCCGACGCAGCTTCAATTTCCCCAACATCAACAAGAGTAGCGTCCCCTCCTACCGGCTCCTCCGCATCTGCAGCTTTCAACGCACCAGATAGTGCAGGCGTATCGACAGCGTGGGTAGAACTCCTACCCATCAGCTCGTCCGTATTTGCAGCTTTTATCGCAGCAAGCGGCGCAGGTGTAGCATCAGTGGTAGAACTCCCATCAACATGAGTCGCAGGCGCCGAAGCCTTGTCCTGTAAACTACCAGCCGCAAGCGACGCCGCCGCCTCAGGAGCCTCGAATTCAAAATTACTGCTATACACCACAGCAGCGAATGCTTCCAAATCCCGCACCCCCTCCATAGTAGTGAGATATTCATTATTGCCCCCACTACCGATACTATACGCCTGCCTCGAGAAAGTGGCAAGAGTGCTCGCGACCTTGGTCTTGACACCCGTACCAGGTCCCACAATTTCAACGACTCTTGCGCCAGACGCTGACGGTGGTGGGATTTTATAGGCCAAGGTTGCGATTTTGGTGTCGATGAGGAGGGAAAAGGCGGAGTCGAGGAGGAGGGTTAGGACGTGCGCAAATGGTGGGGAGTCGACGAGGTCGGATGTTTCGTCCAGGAGACGGCGGAGGGCGGGAGAGGTGGTTGCTGAGATTTCGGTGGGGCCGCTCATGCCGGCGGCGTGGAGGACGTAGTCTTCTTCTGAATTTGGCGGGAGCAGGAAGGAGAGCCATTTTTGGTTTCTGGGTTTGAATTAGTAGGGTTCCATTCTGCACCCGAGACATGGCTTACTTTCTATCCTCCTCGGTGACACCCTCAATCTTTTTTCTAACAAGTACTGTGAGCTCCGACAATCGCTGTAGTGTGATATCTTCTCGTGGGTTGAGTGGTCCGAACACTTCCTTCACTGCCGCCGTGACCTTCTCCATGATATCTTTGCACCCTCGGTGTAACAGCCACCAACTGAAGGACAGGTACTTCCGGTTCGTCTCAAAATCATTTCCGTATGCTTGCTCGTAATTGTCATCTTCCCGGTTCTCCAGATTGATTCTCGAATCTTGCTTTGCCGGTGATGCCAACGATACTACGCTGGCGAGGTAATTTCGTCTGCCGAGGAGGTTGAGTTGTATTCGTGTGAGCAGAGTGAGTAGTGATAATGTGTATATGAGTGTAAAAGCTCGCGATATTGCTGTACAGTAAGGTTAGTAAAGCCATACGTATCCACCTGGAACGCTATCCATACAGCTTATTTTGACCTCGTTCCATAATTGCACCTTATTCATTTTCGTCCGAGGTGTGGATGGAGATGGCGATTCGAGACTACTCTCTGCCATCTGACTGGTATGTATGAAACCCTCACTGGCCAAGCTCTTATCATCGCCTCCATCAGCCAAACTCGGTGGAGCAGAAGCTATATCAGCAGTAGACACTTCAGATGGTCCACCACCAACACTTTTCGCCAGCCTCTCCTGCCTCTGCGTCTGTAACTCCTCCAAGACCTGTTCCACTGGTAGAGCCTCGAATATGTTCTCTACAGCCGTCGGTAATATTGCAAGAACAGTGAATGTACAGTCCTCTTGATTTTGTTCAAACCGTCTCCGGAGGCTGGAAATTTGAGATTAGTATGGCCTCATTCACCACAACATATCTGTACCACTCACTTCTCCTTTGCGATACGTTCATCACTCATGCGCTGGCGCGTCTCCGTCACTTTACTGAGGACATACTGAGTAGCGACATAGCCAGCGCCGATGACGCCGGCACCAATGGCGAAGTTTGCTCGATTCCGCTTGAACCATGTCCTGGTCGCAGATATCATGGTGATTGCTGGAGTTGATGCCACCAAGTCATGGGGTTCTAGGGAGAAGAATGATGGCAGAAAGTGAATAGGACCAAGGAGAAGGGCAAGTGGCAGTAGCTCGTGATCTACCTTGAAGAAAATGGAGTGGCTATCATATGCCTGTCCCTATTATTTGGAGGATATCCTCCACTAATCATCACCACGTATGGGTCCGCCTCGGCTGCATCTCACTCGTGATGTGGCTTGACTTTTGGCGATTAAGGAGCACTCCAGTAACAAAGCCTCGTTCTTTCACCCCACTTCACTACAAATCTACCCCTCCCCCTTGTTCTTGTTCCACCTGCCCGGGAATTCCGTCGTTAGTAACAGGTTGCATATTACACAGCAAACCCGGAACCCACACGTCAAAAAAACCGTTCGGTTAGCCACGGAGCTGACATTTGCTCAACTACAACTCCACCCTCCTTTGCTCATAACAATACACAGCAATCTCACCTTCTGACACTCAAATCGTTCCTGCTGCACAGGCATATGTCATCATGGAGCCTAAACGTCCTGAAGTCCCACAGTACACGCTGGAGGTTCTGGCAGATCCCTCATGTGTGAAGGAAGTAGTCAAAGGTATGATACTCTCCCATATGTATTTGACTTATGCTAACATGACCACTTTATAGCAATCCTCCACACAATCTTCTTCCACAGATACTTCATACCCATCACTCCCCTAACCTGCGAACTCCTCGACCAAACACTCCCTGCTGTCGATGACGTAGACCTCGAAACCCTGGTAGACCAGCGAGCCACCTCCCTAGCCCGTACAATAAACACACCACCATCCTCCCACGGCGGCCCGTACACCAGTAACAACAACGCTGGTCGCGCCCAAATAGCGGTGCAATTCTTTGAGAAGAAGAGGAAGAAGTCTTATTTCTTTGGGAAGGCGGATGAGGAGATTTGTTGGGAGCAGTGGACGCTGGATGTGACGTGTGCTACTCCCAGGACTGAGTCTGGTATGTGCAATACTTGTTTCGTTTAGAAAAGAGTGGTCGATAAAACATGCTAATATCGGAGACAGATCGAATCAAAGTCCGACAAGCCATGGAGAAGAGCCTGCAGAAGACCGCCATGAAAATCGTTAACATCGTCAACAAAAACAAAGACCACATTCCGCCCATCACAGTTGCGGAAACGAACCCCTTTCCATACCAAATCTTGGTGAACCCGAAGACAGATAACTGGAGTGCCAGGATGGGCATCTTTTGAGACAGGCGCAATGGGCTGAGATAGTGGCGCAAGTCTTGCACTTCTGCAACTGATCCGATCTCATTGCGTGGCATTGTGATTATGACCGTTCCTGCACAGATAAGCTCGTATGCTGCTGGAGTTTTGGTGCTTGGGAATTCAAAACATATCTATCATGCGGAATAGGTCCTGAGTGATTCTGTCATGGCATAAGTCATGGAAGGCAGCTTTCATTTCGCGAGAGACTCGAATAGTACTCCTATGCAACAGTTTTTGCATCTGAAACTATGCTTGCAGTTGCGCCGAGTGAAGGTTTTGATCATGTTGAATCAAATGACCTGAAGATCTCTTGCACGATGCCTGCCCATCCAGAAACGCAGCACGAAAAACTAGAGTTTCGCAGCGGCAGTCTTATCGTATCCGCCGACCTCGATCGAATACCATCTACTATATAATCAGCCATCTATCCGGCAGTCTGTTCTCTATGTAAGAGCTCCTTCCGCAAAGAACCTCCAGGCTCTGACACCTATGCCTGCCAGGGGCCAGATTATATTGACTAAATTCAGTCACGATGGAACACTCTAGGCACGATCCTTTTTGGAACGAAAAGTGTGTGGAGTATATGAGACCTTGTCCCAAATCAAACTTGACTATGAGTTTGCTCGAATTGTCATACACTTGACCATAGTAGAAGTCAACGACTTGTTCATGTGTGCGTGTGGGGTCATTGTGGTTGAGATAAGTGCGATTGTTAGCATTCAGCATGGCATCGGTAACTGCTCCGCTTTTGCGTGACAAAGTTGTATCGACGGCTGTACTGGTGGCGTTGGGTTGGCAATGCTATAGTGCTGGTTCTGCGAGGGTGCGTCCAAAGAAAAGAGCGAGGATTCCATTAGAGTGAGTACTGAGAGTACGTAAGACTTCGCGGATTGGTTCGGAGATATTGAATCTAGATGTAGTACATGCATAGCTTCTCCAGCCTTTCGTGGTGAGGAAGCTGTGGGTGTGTCAGATAGAAACAAATCTCAAGATCGATTCTTGGAGCTCCCGTCTTGTTCCTGTACTTTGTCAGCTCGACAGACGGAAAGCACTCACCGCTCATGGAGAGAGTCTCGATTGTTCCATCGTAAGCAGCAAAGGAAGCTGCAAGTCAGGCCTGCTGCCGTGGAGGCTGGTTGTAGAGAAACCGCGGAACAGGAGGATACACGGAAAGCCCCTTGGCTTACTCAAAGTAAGCTCGGTGTTCTTCGGCGGTGACTGGCATCTTCTCTGGCATGCTCGACCATTCGGCAGAGAAGGTGTCATGGAGAATGCATAGGCAGCGGCGAGGTACATACCATATACTCATCTTTCTACCAAACATCCATATCTAGAGGGCTGGCAAACCATGTATTCATCCTAGGTATGAGCTGCCCGCGCTGAATCAGTCATCCTTGTTGACAAAGACAAAACTGGTGCGGCACACACGTGGTATTCCGGAACCAGTAACCACCATGGCAAGAGTTTGGGTGGAAAGAAAAACATAACTTACAGATACTATGGCTATGAGGCTAGTCCCTATAGGAAACATTCAGCACTTGTGGTGGACCCCTCGGACCTTTTCTTTTTCTACCCCTATATAATTTCACTGCGGGGAACTATCAGCAGAAGGGCGGTCTGGGCGGTAGTCTGGGGGTTGCAAACCGCAACCCGACTCGAATGCCCATACTAGTGCCACACGGGTTGAAAGTCCCAAAAGAGAGGGCGTGAAGCACCGGACGCTGTCCCGCTAAGACTTCCATCCCCCACTCTCTTTTTGATGGATTTTACCTGGTTACTCCTTCCTATGGGTCTTCAGGTCTTCCATCGATTGTTCCTACTATAGTAGCAGTGAATTTGGAGGGTCAAAAGTGGTGGTGGCTGTACGCGTGCTTGTAAGGTACGTAGGCGTTAGGTTTTGGACCTGGGCTTGCTGTTCGAATCACTAATGTGTGAGCACTTTTTCTTCTTTGTTACGAGCTTGACTGCCGACGCAGCACCATGCTTTGCAAGTCTGATTAGAAATATAATTGCTCTATACAGTACTATCTACCACCTCTACTACTCTACACTGTCCAATCTTAATGCCTCATACTCCTACGCTGGAAAATCCGCAAACCGGTTCGTCCAGTAGAGCGGAGCAAGTACTCACCTCAGCAGTCAATGCATTACTATGCTATTCCTCTATGAAACAGCAATCACTTTGTGTCGGCCTTGACAAATATATGCAGAATAGGATGTTCATTTCGCAAACATGCTTAAGCAGTTCTTTCATGCTTCTGAGTAACTGCTGCATTGACACAGTAATTTGAGGGTGAACCCGCAGAGTTTTGGAAGAGAAGGCACACCCTTCACGCCTCATTTCTCACACTCCTATTACAATGTAATAATAGAATTTGTGTATGCTAATGTTTAACGGGTTGGGTATGCCCGCAAAGGTGCTAAACATAAGATTTTTAGTATACACTACACAGACGATTCAAGCTACCTGGTCTTCTCACTCGTTTTGACAATTGAATTCTATAGACAGGTATATCGACGGGATATTTTTTTGCTAGGTCATACACACCCCGATTTACAGTTTACCAATTTGAAAGAGAACAGTTCAAGACGGGCCGATCTGTCATTTTTCTGGCGATACTGCTCACTTTGCCGTCAATAAGTCTAATCAACCAGGTCCATCCTCTGTCTCCGCCAGTTTTGTACACTGCCATACGTATGATGTTTGATGGCCGATATTATCTTCGTCTTCTGATGGAGACCGCACGCACAGATCCCTCTATGAAGTGCACAACCATAAACATTTCACTCAAGAAACCAGACAATTAAGAATAAAAGTTTAAGGTTATGCATTACAGATAGGTTCTACAATCAATCAAGCCATGAACAAAACTCCCTGCAACTCCTTGCGCAATGCAAAATCTGTTCACGAAGCACCAACCTGTGATCTGCTCGCCCGCCGTTCAGGTCTTGGAGTAGCGCCGGCAGTATCATCGGCTTGAGAAGATTCATCGACATAATTCTCCTTTCCTTTGGCTGTACTTTTTCGAGCACTTCTCAAGGATTTCACCGACCCTGTAGAGCCTCTTCTGGTTCTTTCATTGGTAGTTGGTTTCCTTCTCGCTCGCGGCTTCTTCTCCGCATTTGAGTTTTTCTTCTGAGAGAAAATTAGCACTTAAGTAAATCAAAAACGGAAATGTATGAACTAGTTTTACCTGTTGCAACTTCGCATTCGGCCGCCATTCATCCTCCGTCTCATCATCATCTATGACAATTTGCGGTAGAATTTCACTCCCATCACCTTCCTTCCCCCACGCACCCGTCCCAACACTAGCCGCATCCTCACTCACACTCCCCTCATCACCATCGCCATCCTCATCATCAGCATCAGAAGAAACTTCCCCCACTGGTAACGCCTCCATGACTGCATCAAGCAAAAGCGTCGCGCACTTCTCTACCAACTCCTCGGTAAATTCAGCGGCGTCCCACCCCAACAACGCGTCATCATCTCTAGGACTTGCCGTTGCAGAACCTACGGTTTCCGATAAAGTTGATGTGGGCGTTAGTGTTTGCACAGCTAGTGGTGATGGCGTGTGCGGTTTATTGAGTCTGCGCTTTTTGGGTCGGAAATCTAGGACGGAGAGTCGGTCGTTGTAGACTGGTGGCCTTTTCTTTTGGTCTAGTTTCTGCATCTTTTTTTATTTGCGAGAGAGAGTGTGTGAGGAGATGATGATGATAGAACGTAATGAGATGACGGTGGGAGATGAAAAAGTCACCACGCGTGCAGTTGATGTTGTTGTGTGTCGTATGTTGTTTTTGCCCTTTGTTCGCGCCTGCAACCAAAAAAAAACCTGGAAGCGGAACGCGCGGTATTTCCCAAAAAAGGAAAATAATGGAACAGACGTCTATAACTCCACAACAGACCAGATGCACCGCTAAAGCAACGACCTAGAAAGAAAATAGAAGGAAGAGAAAAGTGTATGAGAGTGAGTATATCAAGAAGTCGTCGAATCCACCGACCAAACCATCAAACCTAGTAGAGAAGCTGCCAATATCGATGAAACGAGCTGCCCGTTTAGGAAGGTTAAAAGGAAGAGGCACAGGGAATGAACAAGACCTCAAGTAGAGAAGCGGAGGAACCAAAATCCGACAGCCTAACCTTGGTTGGTGGAGACGAAATAGGCAATATTGCCAAATTTTGGTGGTGGCCTGAGGAATGGTAGGTTGGGCGTCGCGTCAGCGGCACGCCTGTCGTCCAATGATCAATTACTGGGTAATGGCATGAATAGTTGGATTTCGCAGGTGATTCGTTTCAAGGTGTTTGAGACATTCAGGTGATGACACGTTGAACAATTTTCCGTTTTCTTGATGGAGAAATAGAAGTTGAGGCATAAATCCGGTGGAATGAGCTCATTTCCGTAAGTGCATCCTGTGCGAGGAGAATGCAGGCCGCCATTTCAACGGTCAGTGGTACACGAGCATATCGCAGTTAGGAAGTAACAAAAGAGTTTCCTGATCAATATCAGACTCTCATATTGGTCTTTCTCTATGAATCGAACTACAGTCAGATGCGCTTGCAACTATTGCAGTTCCCAAAGTGTCTACATATCTACAAAAAACACCCAAAGTATGCGCCACGAGATAAACGCTCCTTCAGTCTGGGATATCGTAGGAATTTCGTACAGTCATCGCTGAAGCCAACAACTTTTTAATGAACGCCCAAAATACACAATGACACCAAAGGCGCTCACTTCACGCTGCCATTTTCCTCCGCTTGTTGGAGCCACCACCACCACCATTCGCTACATTTGTCGATGTCGCTGGAGTAGTAGCTCTCGAACTACCCAAGCTCTCAACTCTACCGCCCTGGTTGTTCATCTGAGCATCATTCTCACTGAGAAAATCACCATCTAGACCATTGCCGTTGGTTTCCGCACCAGAGACACTATCATTCGCGCCCTCAAGTCCAAAGTCAAAATCGCCATTCAGGTCACCGTTGTATCCGTCCATATCGGGAAAGTAGTTGTGCTCGTCAACATCCTCCCCGCCGACCCATTCGTCCAGGTTGAAATCTGAAGGTGGAGCGTTGCTGGAATCCCAAAGACCGGGGATTGTTCCTGATGGTGAGAGGGGCTGTAAACGTTCGGCGAGTGTTTGTACCTTTACAGCCTGCTCCTCTTGCATGCGCTGAAGAAGATCGAGTTGTTCTTGACTAGCTGGCATCGTCGGAATCGCTGGCATGGTTGGTGTTTGGGGATTATTCAGAGCATTGTTACCGGAGGTCGAGTTTCCGCCCGCAACGTTACTCATGTTGGCGTTGATCATTGAAAGCACGTCGTTGCGCTGTTGAGTGGTTAGCGGCGAGTTTCCATCCCTATGTTGTATGTGTTGCAATGCGGAATCAAAGTCCAATCCTGGGCCAGCTGGTGGACTGGCTGAGTTTGCCGCATTAATGACTGATAGCATTCCTTGATTGTCGTTGATCATGTTCGGCGTCTCCACATCCGTCTTAATTGGTGGGGTTGGTGCATCTGAGGGCCGTAAGTTGGCGCTGCCAGCGGTTTGCGGACGGAATATTGATGGATTTCGAGGCTTTGGGCTCACTGTAGACCGCGCAGAAGAGGGTATAGTTGCTGGCAAAGTTGGAGAGGCTGTATCTGCAGTGGGAGGCGCACCTAAGAGGAGAGGATTGCGACGCTGTCTCGCCATCTGGTTTGGACGAGGCATGTTCATCTCCACTTCCGGAAAATCTCCCATGTCCACCACATTTCCCTGTTGAGTGCCCGTATTTTGCGGAATGGCGTTAGCGAATATGTCCGGGAAGTTGGTTTGTCCTTCTAGACTGCGATTGTAGAAAGTGGCTAAGAAGGTGAGGATGGCGTTAATGGAGTTTTCATGGCGGTTGTGCATATCCTGAAAGGCTGTGGCCTGCCGATAGAATTGCTCATTCTGGTTTTTCATTTGCTGCATGACGTTGGAGATAACTTTTTGCTGCTGTTGTAGATTGGAGAGCTCTTGTCTAAGGCTTGCTAGTTCGGTCTTGGGTAGTGTCGTCAGATCTTTAGTGGTGCCACTATTGTCTCCTGTTGCTTGGGTGTTATTCTCTGGACCTGGTGTGTACTTCCGCTCGTCATCACTGTCGCCTTGTCGGTTGATCTTGTCTTTGCTTCCGGGTGCGCCGCGTTTTGGTGGAGGGTTTTTGGGTTTCTGTATAAGCCACAAAAGTTCTGGACGTCCTCGCCGAAAGTATTTGTTGTAGTATTCGCTTGGAGTCTTCCTCTTATTCTCGCTGGCTTTCATGGAATTATCTGATAAGCCGACTTTCTTGTGGAAGCCGTACATATTGAGCTGTCGGACAAAGGAGGCATAGTTGTTGTGTTTGAAAAGCTCGGGAATCAAGGTCTTTGCGAATTCGTCCTCGTCTAGAACGACAAACGAGGTCCCGTCGTCTGACCAGCGGATCAGCTCGGTGTTTGTGTTATCGTCCAGGAAACTGTATGATGCATTAGCTTGAGGATTCACACGTTGAGACTATTTAACTTTACCTGCTGAGCTTCTGCACAAAAGGGGGGATCTGCTTCCGCTTTGCTTGTGCATCCTTCTTAGCCGCAAGTGCCCTCTGTTCCAAATCGTCCTCCTCATCTACTGGAGGCCACGGTGCTTCTACCATTTGACCCGTATTGCCGCCTGAATCTTGCCAAGAGGACTGAGGTCTCGATACTAGCTGTTGGTTTGGGTTCCTCCGTACTAATTGACTTGAAGGGAGCCCTGAATTTAGTCCACCTCCGTTGTCGAGAATTAACGAGCCGTTCAGACCACCGTCGTACAGATTCTGATCAAAGACAGAGGGATCGTTGAATTGATTGGGGACGTTGTTCGTGTTATCCCAGCCGCCAGCGAATCCGTTATCAAATGTGGTGTTGTCTGAGAAGGCTGCGTTGTTGTTGAATTGCTGTTGGAGAGGTTGTTGAGGTGTAGGAGATGCGCCGGGCGCGTTACGCTTCCGCGTAGCCAGCGGTCGCTGCATTGTGTTTATTCCCTGTCGTTTGTGCCTTATTGCAAAAGAACGGAAGGCTGCGGGACAGAGAAATAGTGGTCGGAAAGACACAGCCCACGTCCTTGTTCTTTCGCCCTTTTCAATCTGTAAAGCTTGACCTCAAATTCCCAGACCTACAATTTCCGTGTACAAAAGGCCTGAGAAGCAGTTTGGCTGGGGAAGAGTTGTGTAGGCAGTGGGGTTTTATGGATGGTACTAAAGAGGTCTAGCCGAATGAGCCTTTGAGGCAAGCGATGGAGAAATTCTGTTGTGCGGTATAAAGAGGGGAATGTCTAGTCGATCGAAAAGAGTTGGATTGCTATCGATGTAGATGTTTCTTGAGGATGCGAAGAGGAACAAGGCGCAGGGTAGGTATTATGTCTTGAAGGCTATTCAACAATTCGAGATCAGAAACCGCAGTGAGGGACCGATCATTCGAAGCTTTGCAGCAAATAGTTAGCACGCATGGGGGAAGTAGTGCGCAAAAAACTGAAGTTCTTTTTGCCGGTGGCTAGTTGTCAATGAGCCAAATTTGCTTGTCATTCGAATCCGAGTATGAGTCGGCTGGGGGTGTTTCGATATTGACGAGAGAACACGTGCAGCTAGTCAATTTGGGGGGATGGATGTGACCGGATACTTCATCATCTATCATCATCAACACTTCATCTTCTCCAGCATCTTTTCTCGCTTTCGATTACATTCACGTGGCTTGTTCATTTAAATTAGTTTGTTAGCCACGCACTCATTCTACACAACTCAGCACGAATGGAGCTTTTGTGGGCTGTGAACTTTTTCGGGGTTGGTGAATTCAGCGCGTGTTTTTCCACACGTCTTTCGTATGCTATCAGCTTGGTTAACGTATTTGCATGAGAAAAGCTGTCAAATAAAGATGGCACAAATGAATCTCTTCTTCTGGTTCATGTCTTTCCTCCGCCAATCTCATTTTGTGATCGTAAGACAGTCTCAGTGATGGAAAGGCGAGTCGTGTGTTCAAGGTAATGTAGGGTGGTAGTTATTTTCTGCATCATTCTGATACTCTCCGTGTTCATTGTATTTTGTCACTTTTTCGATGGCACCTCTCTTTTGTCTCACATGTGAAAACCCGCGGAAGATTGCTGGCACATCGTGGACCCATTTGGGCGACTACCTAAGCTCACCATTAGTTACAGGTAATGTTCGATCTGCATCTCCTATCGAAACCACGACTACCTAAGCTCACCATCAATTCCAGGTAGTTCGATCTGTATCTCCTACCGAAACCACGACTGTTTAGCTCACCATCAGTCTTGGTTATCCAGCCACAATGTCACCAGCGAACGGAATCGTCCTCCGAGCAAAGTGCCGTTACCAAAAGCGCATCGACCACGGTCGCACCAACTACTAGCAAGGCCCGTGGAACATGCTCACCAAATCCATGTCAGCCACTATATTCTCGTCCAAATGTATATCGGTCAAGACATACTGACTCTGGACCCCTTCTTCAATGCCGCCCTCAGGCTACCATCAATGAAAAGGACTGAAAAGAGAATACCTACAGAGCAGTACGGGAGTTCACTTGACCTCATCATGCCGACCCGCATCGAGTTGGCGGCTAGGGGGGGGAAAATGGGACTTGGAAAGATCCAAGCTGACAGCCTCCGCCGATTTCAGTCGGCAAAGCCCTTTTTCGCTTGGTTTGTGACCCAAGTACGTCTCACCAGCGCGGCTCTGCCCGAAGGCAGCTCAGCGGGTTCGAAGGAGCCTTTGGTAACGAAGCGGGGTCTGCGAGCATCCTCCTCCAAGGGCCGAAGCCGTTGGAAAGAGCCCTTTTTTGCTTGGGATGTAGACCAAGTACGATGACCATTGGTGAGGCCCGAAGGCCTCAACCGGTTCAAAGGAGCCTTTGATATCGCAGTCTGGTCTGCGGTCAGCCTCGAATTGGCGGCAATGCCGCCAACACTGACTTGCCCTTTTTCGCTTGGGTTGTAGACCAAGTTCGATGATTCACTGAGGCCCGCGGCGCTCAGAGGACAAAGGAGCCTTTTTTCGCATGGTAAGGGTCCATGTTACGACCGACTTACGAGTTGCGGAAGGAGCGTTTTTTTACTTGGGGTGTCCAAGCCTTGTTTAACCGGTGTGGCCCGGTGAGTCGAATCGAGGATGGAAAGGGTTTCGGAAGGAGTTTAGAGTGGTGGATGATTCATTCTTTGAATTTGTCGTTCGCTTTGCAGCCATTGACGAGAGAATTCTTGAGCCATTCGTAGCCGGTTTGCGACCTAAAATCAGAACTGGTAAGCGACCTTCCAAAGGAGTAAAAGACAAGAAAGGTGAAGGGAGAGAATGCGTATCTGAGTACATGAGGGGAAAGGAAGAGAAGAGAAAGGGTAGGCAGGCAGGGTGAGAAGAGGAAGGGTAAGGGGCAGGGTGAGAGGAGAAGCGCAGGGGGGAGATGGGGGATGATAGATACAGGTGAAGGGTGAGAAGAGGAAGCGTAAGGGCTGAGAAGAAAAGAGCTGATGGAAGACATACGTGGGTAGGGTGGGTTGGGGAGTTCCATCAAGTTTCTATGGGGTGCGCCCGAAAGGCTTCGTGGGGTGCGCCCTAGCTGGAGGATCCCCTGGAAAATTAGGTGGTGAGCCTCTAATGGAGGGGTCGCCTAGAGCCACAGGTCAGTGAGAAAAACTCAGGTGCAGAAACGAGCCAATGTGAAAAGCTCAAGTGCAAAAGGTACTGATGACGGGAGGAGTGGGAGTTCTTGGAGGCAGCTGTAAGATTTGGAAGTGATAAGAGCTGGGGAGATTTTGGGCAATAGCATGGAAAATTTGACTTACTCAGAGACGACGATGCGACAAGCGCAGCTGCAAAGCGCATAAGCGTCAATGAGTAAGTGTTGGCAATGGATGTAACTACCATGATGACGCTGAGATGTTAGAGAAGGAGTCATCATCGCCGGCATCTTCTTTGGACACGGCGTTGTGTAGAGGGAAGAACTTTGTGTGAGTTTGAGTGAGGTGAAGGAGAGATGGAGGAAGAAGAAGAGAAGGAGGAGGAGGACAGCCTTTTATAAAAAATGGCGTCCCCACTTTTCTCAAAGACTGATGCGCTTTGGTATATCTGCTCGAAATCAAAACTTCTTCAGGCTCTCATTGGCGGTGTTCACCGTTGAAGTGGTCTGTGGACTCACAATACCTGGGCACGGTCTTTGGTACTGCCATCAGAACTTCTCTGCACGTTCATTGGCGATGGGGTGGTCAAGGTGGACTCACGATATCCTGGTACGACCGTTGGGTGCAGCAGCAGAACTTCTTTGCACGTTCATTGGCGATAGGAAGGTCAATGTGGACTCACGACCCATTGGGAACTCATGGCAAATATGGTCTCTGAACCATCAGAACTTCTTCGCCTTTCTATTGGCGCCCACTACAGAGCACTGAACACGTGTGAGTCGATTGAGGATTCACTGTGTCTATGGATTGAGTACAGTCATGCGGTGTATTTGGATGAGCTATCTTGAAGACTGGCACTTATACTCAGCGAAGAAGCTTGCCAACAGCGCTGAGAAGGTTCAGCACTTTATCAAGCCATTAAAGCATCTTCACTGCATAGCTCGGCTGCCGACTTAGTATTGCTCCGTCTGACAGGAAGTAACACTTGAACCTGAGCATCTCGTCCCTTCCAAATAGCTTGCTTCGATGCATACCTAAACTACATGACACTTAAGCCACTCTTGTTGCACATCTCGTCGGCGTTGGAGACCGACTATTGGCGAGCAAGAAGCATATGGTGGAGATATGGTACATGGCCTGTGATAATACTGCTCAGGCCTCCCAGTAAAAATTAGTCTTAGAAGGAAGAACACCTTTGCAACACATACAGTGTGGAAACTGGATGCGTACACTGATCGAGATGTCCTTGGCTCCTTCCACAGCCGCTCTCTGGTCCTCTGGTGTGAACTCAGATCTTCGAGTCATACAGAATATGGGCTTGTACCATTACTTTAATTTGAGTGCAAGCCTCAAGACCACAAAGGTGTCGATAAACCCGACGAGTTTAACAACAGGCCGCCACCTTGTTCTCGTCATTTTAGGACCTCAATCGCTGCTAGAACCAACATAAGTCTGGTTATACGTGAGGATAAGGTAATCGGAATAGCAAGGGTTCCTACAAACAGGTCAGAACCGGGCATAATTAGTGCGGCTTAAAATCTGTTCCTTCGGGTCAGTTTACGATGCTCAAGCAGCTGAAATTCGTTTGCCTATAGACTGTGCTAACAGCTCATCCTTGAAGACCTGCGAACACTTCGGATCCCGTCCTACATCCTTCCTGTAACGCCAGTACTCTCCATGTTGGGTTGCACAGGGATTTGCATACACTCCTAAACACCAGCATGATTTTTGCACTTATACGGAACGCAATTGACAAAGATCGTCCCAGGTAGCCAAATCAACTGCACCGCATAGACCTGGCATCGAATACTTAGATTCAATGTGGGACCTCAAGAGTCGACAGATTATATCGTGTTCTCGGAGATTGGTGCGAGCGAGCATTCAAAACAATGGGTTCTTGTTCTATGATTATGTGAACATCCTAAGTACAGGTGAGTCACATGGATGCAGTCATTCAAACGAGCCTTCATATTGTGGAAAAAGCCATGCAGTAACAGCTTGTGCGAGTTCGGCTGTACTGAGGCGCTCTAAGGACAGTCTGCAACCATGGTTTCCCGCCAAAACTTTCAGGCAGCGGGACGCTATCAAAATTCCGATTCTAAGGGAGTTGGCTATGAATACCACCAAGGTTGGCAGCATGAGGACGAAGATAGGCACAGTGAGTGTCCTGGCTTAAGTGTCAAGACTCAGTATGAGTGGAGTTGACTCTGCGGCGTGGCATGATTACACAAATCTAAGATATTGCAAGAGATTTGAACGCATCTCCCAAGATTCGAAGAGACCACATTTCCACCTGTGGGTCTTCTCCTGAGTCTTCTCCTAGCTGGAGATGATACCGATATAGATGGAACGATCGGCAAATGTATTCGCCAGCTTGCCGAGATAGGCCAAAAGAAGACAGTCAAGTTCAATCAGAGAAGGATCGGCGGATGGCCTAGTCTGCGCGCCCCCTTTCTATATCGAGGCGAGGTGAGAGCGAGAAAAGGATCGGCTAGACCATAGATTTATTCAATGGCATAAGTGAGCCCTCTTCTGATACGAGTGGGTGATCGGCAAGCATGTTGCCTTGTTCCGAGAGCATCGGCGGAGCAATCGTGGTCCAGGTGAAGTCACAGATAGACCTGCTATGGCTGGTACTTGAAAGGAAGATTTCCTAACTCTTTCGTGACGTTCTCCCGCTTGAGTAAATAGCAAGGCTACTAGCACAATCATACTGAGTATTCTCTTACCAAAGTATCCCTAACGAAAGCTGTGCAACGCCAGTATTGTTCGAAGTTTTGCAACTTGGTTAATTTCACAGTACATAGGCGAAGAGTGCTCGAGTAGTGAGCCTATTGTGTTTGGAAGCCGTCGATTAATGCGAGACCATGCTGATTATTATCACAATATCAGAGCTGTTCTTATTAGTAGCATCATGTTTTCATACCTAAATTTGGAAGGGCAGAGTTACGGTCCAAAGTTTAGTGATGAGTTTGTTTATATTCGTTCCGATGTAGGAAAGGCTTCGGCAGCCCGATCGGAGTTATATTTCGGGACTACTGGGAGTGGTTTGCATCTACTTCTTACCGACAGTCATAACATTTTAAGCGGAACCATTTACTCACTGCTAAGCTGCTAAAGGAGGATTGAGCACCCCACAGATTTCACACAAGCAATTCAGAAGTATGGTCTCCCAATTTTCAACAGACGACGCTCCACAGCCGTCCTCGGTGCCAGAAGCCGGATGCTATGTTCCCGCGATTACTTTCTTCAACCCGGAGACTGATGAACTCGATCTCGAATCACAAGCAAAGTACTATGCCTACCTCGCCTCAACACGTCTGAAAGGTCTGGTGATACTTGGAACCAATGCTGAAACTCTACTTCTGACCCGCGAGGAGCGTAAATCATTACTCACTCTTGCCCGCCAAACTGTGCCTGCAAACTACCCCATTATCGCTGGTGTCAGTGGTCACTCTACCAAACAAGTACTGGAATTTATTTCGGACGCTCATGAAGTAGGGGCAGATTTTGCTCTGGTATTACCTTGCGCCTACTTTGGCAAACAGACCACCCCAGCGGTAGTGAAGACCTTCTTTGCTCAGATTGCAGCTGTTTCCCCGTTGCCAATCATACTTTATAACTTCCCAGCCGTTTGCAATGGGCTCGACCTTGATTCAGAGATCATCGCAGAAATTGCGCAGCAGCACGATAATATTGTTGGCGTAAAGTTGACATGCGGATCCGTGGCTAAGATAGTACGTCTCGCAGCAACTTTCTCTCCTTCTCGTTTCGCAGTTTTTGGAGGTCAGTCGGATTTCTTGCTTGGTGGACTGGCAGTAGGAAGTTCGGGGTGTATTGCAGCGTTTGCAAATATCTTCCCCAATGCGATGGCCACAGTTTACGACTTGTGGAAGGCGGGTAGACACGAAGAGGCTTTGACATTACAACAAACCTTGTCACTAGCGGAATCTCAAACGAAGGCAGGCATTGCGAACACTAAATACGCAGCAGCTCTAGTCACTGGGCCTCTGGCAGGTATTCCGGATGCTGTCAAGTTGTTGAGACCGAGACGTCCTTACCCGGAACCTGTTGCTGAAGTCAGGGCCAAGATAGAGAGTGTTATGCTGCCATTGGTGGATCTTGAGAAGAAGTATGCCAAAGCATGAAAGCACTCAGAAGCGAAAAAGGGGCGGTACTCAGAAGGAAGTAGTTTTGATGCAGGCAAAATAAAGCACTTGAGCCATGGCTTCCGAAAAGAAGTATTAGAGAAAGACGACTTCAATTGAGGTCATTATAATGCAATGCTTTTTTTTCTTCTGCGATATACTAGTAGTAGTGTAGTGTGGTAGAGCCAGATATTCCTACTTTGAGCGGGAGAGTCCTAACCGTCAACAAAACGACTAAATAGCTACCGCTATTTAGTCATCGAAGGCTTAACGCGATTTTAAGGCTTAACGCGATTTTTATGAAGTAATAATTTAAGATTACTATAAATAAACAACTATAACCTTACTTATTTATAGCCTTACTATAATAATACTTATAACCTTAAAAATAGCTAATATCGAGTAGCTACAATAAGTAAGATATATAAGGCGGTAATTTATATAGTATAATTAATCGATCGCGGTAATAATTAAGAAACTCGGCTATATAGTATAAGTTATAGCTATTAAATAGTAGTAATTATCTTACTCTAATCTAGTACTTTTTTAAGTATTTATTAAAATATTTAATCTAATATAGTAATAAAATATTATTTAAATACTCTAATTTAGAGTAGGTAAGAAGGTTATTATTCTAAAGGTCTATAAAGTACTTTTTAAGAAGGAGAGTAGCCTTAATAATATATATTAGTAGTAAGATAATACTAGTAGCTAATATATACTCTATAGCTAAAAGTAACTCTCTATTTATTTTAGACCTAAGAAACTACTTTAGATTAGAATTAAAGGTATTAGGAAGAGGTATATATAAAGATTTCTATAGTTTAAGAAGTAAGAAATAAGTCTTTCTTAACTACTAATTAATAAACTATATATACTTTAACTATAGTCTATTTATTACTTTATAATAATTAGTAGCTTAAAAGTAATAATCTAACTATTCTAAGAATACTAAAAACTTCTAAACTATAGTATAACTAGATATATACTCTACTAACTACTAATTAGTATCTACTAGTTCTACTAGTTATCTCTATATAACTAACCTTTAGTACTAATAACTCTCTACTATAGGACTAATAATTCTCTATAATATAATATAGCTTTATTAAGTCTTTAGCTTATATAGTAGCTACTAAATTCTATTCTTAGTTCTAATTTATATTCTAAATACGTAGCTAGCTCTTACCTCTATACTAACTATTAGGGGGTAGGTACTCTTCTATAGGTAGTTAATAGGTATATAGTACCTTTACTTTACTACTATTATATAATAATAATAATAATCTTTAAGATAATAGACTAGTAAATATTTACTTTAACTATAGTTTTATCTACTCTTTTTATCTCTTAGTTATATTTTATAACTTTATTATCTAATCTTAGTATAACTAGTATCTAAACCGCGTATTAGCTTAAAGTATTCTATAAAGAATTAGAGAAATAGTATAAACTAGTTAACTCTATTTTATACTCCTAAATTACTACTATTTTATAGCTTTACTCTACTCTAACCTTTCTAAGTAAGCTTTACTTAGTTATACTAGTTTCTATTTAGTATAATAATAACAATAATAATACTACTACTACTACTACTATAGAAACTTACTCTAAGATTTCCTACCCTTAAGACTAGAATCTTACTATTAGTAGAGCTTTAGTAGTTAATACTACTTAGGGTTTCCTATAGTTCGGGAGTATCCCGAACGGGTTAGGACGGTCTTAGTATCGGTATCGGTTCTAGTTTAGGGTCGATATATTAGAAGCCGACCCGTACTAGAACCCGAAATAAATTACCTATATTATTATTTTCGGGGTAGAGTATTGACCCTACTAATAACTCAACCCCACCAATAACCCACGCTAAAATTGGGAGGAAAATCTAACAAAATCAAAAAATTTAAAACGCTAATAATTCGTC